>PVJN01054378.1:0-13426 GCA_004026805.1 Lasiurus borealis | reverse complement strand
CCGCGGTAATTAAGGCAGCCTGTGCCTCTTCTGTGTGCGGGGCCGGCTGCTGGCGTTCACATGTTGGGAAGCAAACATGGCTTGGATGGGTTCCTGGGTCTAAAAAGGGGAATAAAACAACAAAGAATGGCAGAAAACACCTCCAAATAGAGGCTTGGCTCCTGCAGGGGTGATGTCATCTGGCAAATGCGAGCAGGCCGGTGGGTCTGACTGGAGGGGCCAGACAGAGCTGCTCGGGTTAGGGGCTGTGAAAAGGAGAACGCAGGCCGTGTCCAGAAGAAACCAGAGACACACGTGCCTCCAGGGTCCAGGTGGGAGGTGCATGTGAAGGCAGGGAATGAACTGTATTTTCCCCACATAATTGCATTTTAAATATATGGGTAAGTAAATTCCACAAAAAATATGCACTCACATGTTTCTTGAAACATATGGACTTCATAATTTAACTTCTTTTTGCTTTTAATAGAGATGGTATATTCCTTTGCTGCATAGCAAGTTATCACTAGCTTGATGGCTTAAAACAAAACCCATGCAGAATCTCAGTTTGACAGGTCAGAAGTGCAGCATGATATGGCTGGGTTCTCACCAGCTCAAACCCAGATATTAACGGGGGCTGTAGTTCTCCCCTGAATTCAGGTTCCACTTTCAGGTTCATTGGTTGTAGGCAGAACTCATTTCCTTTTCCTGCTTTCCTTGTGGTCTTTTCTTCTTCTAGCTGCAGTGGTGGGACGAGCCCTCATGCTTCCAATCTCTATGCCTTCCTCTCTGCTTTTGAGACTCACATGATTGATTATATGGGGTCCACCTGGATAACCCAGGACACTTCCAGTGGAGATCAGCTGATTGGTAATCTTAATGACGTCTGCAAAATCCCTTTGACCACGTGGTGTGACCTAATGGAAGCCACATCAGGTGGTGGAGATTACGGGGCCAATTCAATATGGAGATGGCTTAATAAGAAAAGGGCAAAGATCTGAACAGATATTTCACTAAAGAAGATATAAGAGTGACAAGTAGGTACCTGAAAAGATGCTTATCACGTTTGTTAAGGCAAAGCAAAATTACCATGTGAGACCGCTGCCTACCCCATGATATCGCTGAAATGGAAGAAAGATTGACAAGGCCAAGTGTTGGCAGATATTTTGAGCCAGTGAAACACTCCTACATTATTGGTGGTAATTGGAAAGGTACTGTCACACTATAAAAATAGTTCTGGTTTCTTTTTCTTTTTTGTTAATCCTCACCCAAGGATATTTTCCCATTGATTTTTAGACAGAGTGGAAGGGTGGGGGCGACACAGAGAGAGAGAAACATCAACGTGAGAAGTACACATCAATTGGTTGCCTCTCATATGTGCCAACCAAGATACGTGCCTTGGAATGGAATTGAACCCGGGACCCTTTATCCACTGACCCAAACCGGTTAGGGCCAGTTTCAGTTTCTTATAAAACTAGACACAGTTACCGTTTGACCCCATGATCTCAATCCTCAATATTTATCCAAAAGAAATGAAAACATATGCCCACAGAATAACTGGTATTCTATTCATAACAGCCCCAAACAGACAACACAAATGCCCTTCAGCAGGTGCCAATCGAAGAAGCCAGGTGCACAACGCTATGTACTGCGTGGTTCCATTCACATGGAATTCTAATACAATCCCAAACTAACGTGATAAATGTTAACAGTTGTCATGAGCTGGTAGTGGGGAGAACAGTTGTAGTGATGGTGCGACACCGGGCAGATGACTACCATGGACCTTGGGCTCAATCCTGCTGGGTTCTGTGGGAGACAGTGGGAAGCAGGCCTCAGAGGGGACGTACTGAGGGCGAGGTTGCCGGGCATGTGTTCCATCACCTCCCTTCTGGCCTTTGTGGCGACTGCCTGACCAGCCACATAGGTTTCTGCAGCCAAGGCCTCCGAGGGGAAGCCCACGGGCAGTGAGAAGCCACCACTGGGAATGATGATAAGAAATGAGGGGACACTGACACCAGCTGTATACTGTACTGTCTAGTGGTTGTCTGTCTCCCTCTGTGGGTCAAGAGCTCCTGGAGCTGGGTGTTAGCTGGGTCTTCCCCTCTTCTATTCTGTGCTGCATCCCTATAGACCCCAGCTGTGCCTGGTCCCCTGAACTGCATGCGGAATGAGAGAATGAGGCCTTAGAGAGCCACCTCGGAGGCTGCTGAGCCAGATAGTTAGAACCTTAAAGAACCCAAACTCTAGACCAAACCATCTGCTTTGGCCTTTGCAGACCCAACTCCCCACCGCTTTTCTGCTGGTTCTGAAGCTGCTGCCGCCCTTTGTGGCCCAGTGGGCTTTCTCAGTAGCAGCCTCGCTGCAGGGGCTCAGACACGATGATGAAAGCTCCTGGTCTGGCAGGTGCTTGGCTGATGCTTCCAGAAAGATGGGCTTTGATGTTGTCGCAGCCACAGGTCCTGAGGCAGCTGTGATGGTAGCAGCCCAATTACCTGGGCCATTTTGCTTGATGGGACGACCAAGAGCCACAGATTGCTCCTGAGTGCACCTCCCTAATGACAGACTTTTGTGAAACCAGCCCACCTGGTTTGAGCAAGAAAAGAAAACAACGAAGATATATATATATGTCATACATCTTTTGCAGCTGACAGTCGTATGACATGAAGGAGGGATGCAAGGAACGAGGAAGGGAGAGCAGGAACTTTTTTTTTTTTACTTAAAAGTTTAATAGATTTTATATATATAATTGATTTCAGAGAGAAAGGGGAGGGAGAGAGAGATAGAAACATCAATGAGAGAAAATCATTGATCGGCTGCCTCCTGCATGCCCCCTGCTGTTGGGGAATGAGCCCCAAACCCAGGCATGTGTCCTGATTGGGAATTGAACCATGACCTCCTGGTTTATAGGTCGATGCTCAACCACTGAGCCAGGCTAGGAGATCATTTTTTTAAAGCCTTACCAAGGATATGTTTATTGATTTTTAGAGAAAGGAAGGGAGAGAGACAGAGAACCACTGATGTGAGAGATAAATATTAATTGGTTGCCTCCTGTATGTGTTTGGACTGGGGACGACCGTGGACAGAACTCACAATCTATGAATGTGCCCTAAGCAGGAATCGAACCCATAACTTCTTGGTGTACAGGATGATGTTTCAACCAACCGACCAGGGCTGTAGGAGGTCATTTTCCCCACGACATACATGCTGAGGTGTTTCGGCATGAAATAGTATATTATTTGTACCATAACCTCAAATGGTTTAGGCAAAAGAAGAAAAAAAAAATCCAGACATATATTATAAACAGTCTACACAGAGGCTGAAGCAAGCATGGCATAGTGATACCAGCTGGTGCCTGAGATGAAGGGACTGTGGTGGCTGGATGTTCTTTATACCTTTCTATAGCTTTGACATTTTTCAAAATAATAAGTTGGGGAAAATAAAAATAAAATAAAGTACATCAGACAGGAAATAGGACTTGTGGTCAGGGGCAAGTTTTTGGCCCATTGACTGCCCTGTACAAATAACTCCTGTCACACTGCTGCCTCTGTGACGTGAGGACTCATACGCTGTTTCATATTGCCAATGAAAGAACACATCGACAGATTTGAAGAGCAATTGTCTCTTGTCATTCAGGAGAAGGGCAGTAAAGTAAAGAGAGGGGAGGGAGGGGAAGGAAAAGAGAAGGATGACATGAAGGAGGGATGCAAGGAAGGAGGGAGGGAGAGCAGGAACTTTTTTTTTTTTACTTAAAAGTTTAATAGATTTTATATACTACAGATTGTTTTGGGAATTTTAGTAACTAAGGAACAGCTTATTTATTTCATTTTTTAAATTTAATAAATATTGCTCAGACTATTACAATTGTTCCTTTTTTCTCCCTATAGCTCCTCTCCACCAGGCTCCTACCCCTCCTTCTGCCCTTACCTCCCCTGCCCACTGTCCTCATCCATAGGTGTAAGATTTTTGTCCAGTCTCTCCCTTCACCCCCCTCACCTCTTTCCTCCTGAGAATTGTCAGTCCCTTTCTGTGCTCCTGATTCTATTATATTCACCAGTTTATTCTGTTAATCAGATTTTTAATTCACTTGATTTTTAGATTCACTTGTTGATAGATATGTATTTGTTGTTCATAATTTTTATCTTTACCTTTTTTCTTCTTCCTCTTCTTAAAGAGTACCTTTCAGCATTTCATATAATACTGGTTTGGTGTTGATGAACTCCTTGAGCTTTTTCTTATCTGTGAAGCTCTTTATCTGCCCTTCAATTCTGAATAATAGCTTTGCTGGGTAGAGTAATCTTGGTTATAGTTTCTTGTTATTCATCACTTTGAATATTTCTTGCCACTCCCTTCTGGCCTGCATAGTTTCTGTTGAGAAATCAGCTGACAATCGTATGGGTACTCCCTTGTAGGTAATTAACTGTTTTTCTCTTGCTGCTTTTAATATTCTCTCTCTGTCTTTTGCTCTTGGTATTTTAATTATGATGTGTGTCTTGGTATGGTCCTCTTTGGATTCATTTTGTTTGGGGTTCTGTGTGCTTCCTAGACTTGTAAGTTTATTTCTTTCACCAGGTGGGGGGAGTTTTCAGTCATTATTTCTTTAAATAGGTTTTCAGTATCTTGCTCTCTTTCTTTCTGGCATGCCCACAATTCTGATGTTGGTACGCTTCAAGCTGTCCCAGAGGCTCCTTACACTATCTTTACATTTTTGGATTCTTTTTTCTTTTTCCTTTTCCAGTTGAGTGTTTTCTGCTTCTTTGTATTTCAAATCTTTGACTTGATTCTTGCATTCTTCTAGTCTGCTTTTAGGTCCTATATAATATTTTTTATTTCAGTCAGTGTATGTTTAATTTCTAGTTGATCCTTTTTCATCTCTAGTTTGTCCTTTTTAATCTCCTCTTGGGTCTTGCTAAATTTATCCATCGTTTCTAGGGAATTCTTGAAAAACCTTATAGAGTTTTGAACTCTATATCTAGTTGTTTGTTTTCCTCCATTTCTTTTGTTTGTGATCTGTTTCTTTGTCTCCACATTTTTGCTGCTTCCCTGAGTTGGTAGAGTAGCTTTGTGTGCTAGGTGTCCTATATAGCCCAGTAGCTCCGCCTCCCCAGTTACCTGAGGTGGACTCTCTTGGTGACCCCTTTGTGGACTGTGTATACAGCTTTGTTGTAGTTAAATCTTGATTGTTACTGGTATTACTCTGGGGAATTGACCTTCAAGCCAATTGGTTGTGAGGATCAGCTGTATCTACGCTGGGAAAACTTCTGTGTTGGAGTCAGCCTTATGATACAAGACTTGCACAATTGTAAAAGCTTCTGTGTTCAGCTTGGATGGGGTGGAGTCTCAGAGCTAAGCAGACAGCCTTGGCTTCCCGTCAGCCCTGCCCTACATGGCCCCTGTGTCTTGGTATTCCTTGGTAATCATTGCAGCCCTCTCTATGCACTCGAGTTATTGCGCCTCCAGACTTCTGCCTTTCCGTTTCCCCTGAGTTTCTGTGTGCTCCAGGTACCTGTATGAGTCTTGGTCCCCAGGGTCTTGCCTGAAACTGGGGTTCAGTGCAGTCAGAGCTGGATTTCAGCACAGTTGAGAGGTTCTGTCTTTCTCCTGCTACAGAAAGTCAGCAGCACAATCAGCAGTCAGCCCTCTATGTGAGCACTCACGCTCACGTACCTCTAGACCTCTGCCTTTCATGCTCCTTTAAGTTTTCGTGCACTCCTCCCTTTTCACGACAGTCCAGACTCCTCCCTATGAGTCTTGCCCAGAAGTAGGGTTCAGTGCAGTTGGAACTGGGGTTCAGTACAGTTGAGAGTTTCTGTCTCCCTCCCACTAGAGGAAGCCAGCCAGGCACTCTGCCCCCCATCCTCTCTTTGCACGTCTCCATACCTCAGCTTTTTGCAGCTCCTCTGGGTCCCCGTGAGCCCCTTTCTTACCTTCTAGTTGTAGAATTTCCATTCAGCCAGCTTTCCTGTGATTCTGGATGATGTTCGTTCTGCCTTTTAGCTGTAGTTTTATAATTATTGTGCGAGGCAGCAGTTTAGGTGTTCACCTATGCCGCCATCTTGGTTTCTCCAAGCAGGAACTTCTTGATTAACAGTCTGAGTCAGGCACTATGTTTGGTACTTTCTTCTACAGCATTCATCTATTTTTAACAACATGCTTGAAAAGACATGAACATTGAGGCATAAAGAAGTAAAAAAAAAAATTCCTGTCCCTTGGCCACAGAATAAAAACTGGTTATTTCAGATAATAATATCCAGTAAAGAAATACAATTAAACCAATTAGTCATAGGAGAGAGGGTCAAAAGCCACCTGAACATGGAGAGTTTTAAAAACCTGGCTAGTTTATCTGTTTTTCAAAGCTTTGCAGCAGAAAGTGTTGTGTTCTTTAGGCTGAAACATTATTAGAGACACCTGGACCTCTAAGCTGAACCTTGGCCAAAGGGGCCAGTCTGGGAAAGCAGGTAATGTGGTATCTTTCCCCTGCACTCCCAATTCATACACAGTTCACAGGACTGCCCAGGATTCCCCATCAGGAGCTCCACCCCTTTGCCTCACAGCAGGAAAAAGGCCCCTGGGGGCATGGCCTGTGGGGGTGAGCCCCAGAGTGGGCGGTGGGTATGGTTTGGGTACTGCTTGGGCCCCTGGCCATCGCTTCATGGGATTCAAAGTCCCTGTGCAGAAACAACAGGGCTTTCTCCTGGATCTGAAAAGCTCCTAAGACTCTTATAAGGTATGCAGGATTCTGCCTTCCATATATTCCAGTGTGGTGGCTGGCATGTGAAAATGAAGATATTTTCTTCAGGGTGAATGGATGGGGATATATTCCATCTTCCCCAGCCCTGCTCCTCCCTCAGCCCTCCTACAGCTGTGGAAGGAAAGGTCACTTTCGTTAACTTAAATGACAATCCATAAAGACATTTTTAAAATATATATATATTGATTTCAGAGAGAAAGGAAGAGGGAAAGAGAGCTAGGAACATCAATGATGAGAATCATTGATTGGCTGCCTCCTGCATGTCCCCTAATGGAGATCAAGCACTCAACCCAGGCATGTGCCCCTGACCAGAATCAAACCTGGGACCCTCAGTCTGCAGGCTGATGTTCTATCCACTGAGCCAAACCAGTTAGGGCTATGAAGATATTTTTTTATTGCACTCCAGTAGAGGTATAAGCAAATTAGCCATTAATTAAGGCAGCTCCAGTAACTATATTCCACATCCATACAACTCTATTTTCTTCCCATATGGACAAAGAGAGCTAAAAAGGAACCAAATCGACAACTCAGAAGGAAAAAATTCTTTGATGAATGAATGAAAAAGATTTCTGGATTATTTAGCATCTGAAATAGGTTCTCATTCCAAGGGCGAAAGTCGGCAGCCCCTTCCCAAACCGAAGTTTCCATCATTCCTCCAGGAAAATATTTATTGAAGCCTATAACATGTCAGGTATGACACAAAACAATCAGGAGGAAATGGGACAAGGAAGCTGCTAATCAGTAGTCAGATGTAGCAGAGCTCAGCCCTCTGTTCACATCTCCTGGTCTGGCATCTCTGGAAGTCTAAGTAAGAGCAGGCTGGGAAGGTGGCAGACATGAAGTGTGCAAAGTAGCTGGATTAGGCAGAGTGCGTTTGCTGGCAGTTGAAGCCTCACAAGGTTGTGGTTCTGACCCTCTTTCCATTTCCTTCCTGAGATCACATTGTCCTGAGGAACTCCTGTCCTACTCCCCTCCCCAAGCCATTGGAACTTCTGGACTGTCATCTTTTTGTGTGCTTGGCCCAGAAAGGACAGGCCTATTTATCACAGACTGCCACACTTCCTTCCTTGTCTGATAGGAGCATTCAGCGAGAGCAGTGGTCGGCAAACTGCAGCCACGGTTTGCTGCTCTGTTGACTAATGAGTTTGCCAACCACTGGGATAGGGGCTTAATCACAAGGAAAAACAATAGCCTGTAATTATTGGAATTGAGAGTCTAGGTCATATGTCTGAGATCATTGAACCGCTCCTAAGACTGCCTTCCATATATTCTAGTCTCTCCTATGACTAATTGGTTTAATTGTATTTCTTTACTGAATATTATTATCTGAACTAATAACCCACTCTAATTGCTCCCCAGCAAACCATTTCAGCACCCAGGACAGCTACCGCACATAGTGAGTGCTCAATAGCTATCCAAGACGAATAGATGTCTAAGGACAAACCATGGGGGCTCCTGGTTTGCTAGTGGATGGTGCTGAGGAGCAGAGTGGTCTCAGCACCGCGATTTGGGGGCTCATGATCCCCTTCTAGTAAAGTGGGTGAAAGGAGAAAGCTAGTTTTTGGATATGGGAGCCACTGGAGGTCCCCAAGTTTGATAATGGATTTCCATCCAAATATCAGGGTTGTGCATGAGGTATGATTGCAGTGACATGTTGGTAACCTGGTGCTTTAGGGATAAAAAGGCCCTGATTTATAGCAATTGCTGATTCCAAGTACCAGTTAGTAAAATTTCCGAAAGTTGCTCAATTGGCCCTCAGAGCTGTCTGTCCTCTGCACACCACCAGGTGTGAGTGACCTGGTGATCATCACAAGGGTTCCCAGCAGATGTGGGGATGGGAGTACCATGGAGATAAGCGTGAGCTTGTATGCTATTACCATATAATAGGGAATCTTAACAATCTCAGGCATTCCTCACCACAGCCTGCTGGCATAGATAAAAACCTGGGTGGGATGGCAGACTTTTGTAGTCAGGCCTTGGTCAAATCTCAGGAGAAAATCTGAGCAGATGGTCAGAAAATATTCAGGAAGAAACTCTAGTTTGGGCAGCAGGGGTCTAAGAGTCGGTCAGCCAGACGCCTCCAGAGTCACATGGGTCGTGAAAGGATGGTGAAGGGGTCACCATGGAAGGACCTGCTTTGGGACCATCAACTGGCTGGGTAGATCAGATCCTGCCAGGCCTACAGGTTTGGGTGGGGAAGTGGGAGACACAGGTGCATCTCCATGCAAATAACTTCAGTGCCCATGGTTTAAGTGCCTGCAAAGTGTTAAAATTTGCAAAATTCCTTGAGAGGAGAAACCCAAGCCTCTCTGTTTCATCTGTGTTTACTCTGAGATGAATTAACGTTTTCATTAAGCAACACAAATGGCTGTTGAAGTAAAAAAATGGAGAATTAACTAAAAATAGGTGAAGCAGTGAAATTCAGCCACAGGGACGTTTATGAATAATTAAGGGGCCGACACAGGGCCCTATTTCAAAGGGACTCTCGTCTCTGCCTGTCGCTTTCTGTGCACGGCACAGGCCGGACTGTTTTTCCAGCATGAAGAGTCACTTAATTAAATTTTATTTGTCAAACAGGTGAGATGCATTTGGGTTTCCTCCGACTTCCATTGTTATAAACTTGCTAAATCTTCTCTGAAAAAAATGCTCCCTTTCTGCTCCAAAGAGCTGGATTGCTGCTTTCCCCTTCAATTGTGAGGAGGAAATGCTACAAGTTCTTTGCCAGGTAATCAGTTATCCTCCTTAAAGGATCCCTGGAGTCACCATCTGAAAACTAGAGCCTCTAAGAGATACTAAATGCCAACTTGAACACACTGTCTCCTGTCAGAGCCAGTTTCCCCCTGCCTCAGAGTCACAGCGACTCCAGATGCCTGTGTTAATGCCCTCTGGTTCCAAATGCGGTCCCTACCTGTGGCTTCTGGGGTTTCAATGTTGACACCATGTCTCTTTTAGCTTCTGGAAGCCCTGTAATGATGCCCAATTAGGAATGCATCTTTCCCGTTCTTCCAACCCACTCTAATTTATGTCCCTGGATAATACTCCCAGTTATCTGTACCTCTATATCTCTGCATGAAGTAGAAAACTCTCAAGTTCAAGGTCCCTGGCAAGTGAACCACATGGTTTCAACTTCAGGGACATCCTCCTCAATCCACATCAACAACCCAATAAGAACCCAGGACTGGTATTGTTGGTGAGTAGCAGGCCATTTCTGAGCTTGTCAGCATAATCCATGGCCCCTGATCTGTATCAGTGTGAAATAAGGAACCATTTAGGAGGCGATGGGAAAACATGGCATGGCTCCCTTCTCCTTCTCCCATTTGACCTTGACTTATTCGTGTATGAAATTGAGTGCTTGTGATGGGGAAGTATTAGAGATCCTGTGTAGTCAAATTAGTATCACGGAATCAGAGTGTGGAAACAGGTGATTAAATGTTCCCTATAGTTCACCCTCCTTCCAATAGGCAGAGAACACAAACAGAAGCGTTAGATGCACGTGAATTCATGTCCAAGAATTCATGACACGCAGTGCAGACCACGAAGGGAGAGCTGGTAGAGGTCCCAGATATCTGGGTTAAGAAGATTTCTATTAGAAGCATCATAATCATTCAGGCACAGCTTGTGGATTCGGCCATACTCATCCATCTTTCTTCTTGTGAATGAACCTCAAGGCTCATGCCAACATTTAGTGGACATGTCGAAGCATCATTGAACTTCCCTGGGTCAAAGGCAGGTTCAGGTCCCGGTCCTGCCATCCCCTGGGCAGATCATCTTCCCTCTTAGGGCCTTAGTTTCTTTATCTGTAAGCTACACACCCCTGTTGACTTCCTTGGTGTTGCCAATGTAAGATAAAGGTGACTGGGAAGCAATTATCCAGCAGGCAACAGCCTCAGAAAGAGACCTGGCCAGTCACTTTGTCATGTGGACCATCTCCAGATGGGAATCTGACAAATGACATCATTTCCCAAGAAGGTTGGCAGTGAGACATGTGTATGTTGGCTGTGTGTACATAACGCAGATACAGCAAGTAATTTGTTCCTGATCTAATCGTGTTATGGGCAATTTAAGGGACAATCTGCAGTGAAATGGACAGTCCAGCTGAGCACCTGGGGTGGGAGTGAAATGTACTGTTCTGACATCTGGTCTCTGACCACAGTGCAGGAGCCACAGTGGCACCAAAGTGTGCAGATGACTTGATTAAAGGCATTCATACCCATTAGCCTCAACTTCTGGTTGTGTCTCTCAGAATGAAAAACCATTTTTATTATAAAAGTGATCGTTAAGGTAGAAATCAGCAATCCTAGGAGCACAGCCTTGCAACATTTTAGAGTTGGAATCTAGAGTCCTGAGAGCCATCTTTTGTATACAGAGGGTTGTTGTGTGTCCCCTGCCCTGCCTCTTGAGGGAAGCTGAGAGTCATTAATTCAGCATTCAGTGCTCACTATTGTCTCATCCTGAGTGACATAGAGGGATAGGGGTCATTTCTGACTGCCCACCATCCACTTCATCTTTCTGAAGCTGCCTAGCTTCATTTGGGAATTGGCCCTCCCCCATGTGGGAGTGTTTCATTGTAATTCCTGGTGATACCTATGGTGAGACCTGAGGGGTGAGGCCTCCACCTTTCCTTGCCTGCCTGAGGGGTGGGCACTGGTCTAAATCTGGCCCCTCACATGCTCTTTCTTGGGAGTTGAACAAGTGATGGAAGGAACGGGGAATGGAGGGAGGTCACCTCTCCCAGGTCAGCATCTTGATCAGTTATTTCCAAATGTGAGATGCTACCTCTTGGCCCCACAGATTCCTGTGGTTCCCGCCTCTATGGGGCTTGAGATCCTGCAGGGAATGCCCATTGTGCTCATGTCACCCAGCTGGATTTCTTTTGTGCATGTCCCCTCTGGCTGTCCAAGTGAGGACACCCTTCAACACCCCACCCTCCTTCCAGAAAAAATGATAACCCACTGATGCAAACTCTTAGCAGGATCCTTCCTTTGAAACACAAGATCTTATCTCAGGGGGAAAAATAAGGAGTCTCGGTGAGATAACTTCTGGTTGTGCAGGGCAGACACTTAGCCGGACCAGCTGGATGGCCAGGACACAAGACATCTGCAGGAAGTGGGAGGTGGGGCCCAGGCTCACGAGGGCAGGGCCACATCTGGAGGCTGTTGTATTCCAGGTGGCCACTCTGTCCCTTCCCACGGAGCCTCATGTCCCCAATGGCCATTTATTTCATTACTCTCTTCTTCCTGCCTCTCCAAGATCATGGCTTCAAATGATGGCCCCATTGTATATCTTCTTAATTCAGTGACCTTAAAGAGATTCTGATCGGTCTGGATCAGGTCAGGTGCTCTGTGCTCATCCAATCAGCCCTGCATAGGAATTTGGGCTGTTGCAGCCTCCCCTGTGAGTGTGTGGAGGTGTGTCTTCACAGTTGTCCACCTCAGAGCCCTAGGGATTATACTAGTCTTGGGGATGATATGTGGGTCCTGGACATACGCATCTCCTTCTCTGAATGGATTAACCTGCCCTCCCCCCCCCATCCTATCCGGGGAATCTGCAAATTACTTTTTAACAAATGGCCTCTTTGGAAAGTGTTCCAGAGAGAAAGATGATCTCTGGCTCTAACAGCAAAAGTCGGTTTCCCTTTGAGATAAGGACTGATTGATAACACTCATCATCAACCATTAGTTTTACTTTTGTGGGATGAACTCCAAGAGAATTTCTTTTTCATGGGCCTTTCAAATTATAGATACTTTTGAGGAAGTTTCCATAAGCCATTTGTCTAGCTAACCCTCACTAATGGGAGAAGTTTAAGAAATAATTTGATTCCCTCCCCCATGTCTCCCCTCCCCAGGGAGCTGGAGAGCCTGTGACAATGTGAGGGGGATGACTTCAGAGCATAAGGCTCCATATTCACACAGAAACAGCACACACAGCCTCGGCTCTCTGCCCAAGCAAGACTTGAATGAAATCAGGATCTTTGATTTTCTTAGTCTTTAAAAATCAGGACTCTTTTTTTTCCCCACTTTAGTATGTGGAGATATAATTTACATACTATCAAATTTGCCCTTTTAAAATGTACAATTCAATGGTTTTTAGTATTCCCAAGGTGTGAAACCATTACTGTTAATCCCAGAACATTTTCTTCTCTTCTAAAAGAAAATCAACCACCCTGGATAATCACTAATTCCCCAACCACCCTAGACAGTCACTAATCTATATTCTGTTTCCATGGACTCTCCTGCTCTGGACATTTCCTATAAATGCAGTTCTATATATGGTCTTTTGTGTCTGGTTCATGTCACTTAACCTAATCTTTTCAAGGTTCATCCATGTTGTACCATGTATCAATACTCCATTCTCTTTTTGTGACTGAATAATAGCCCATTTCATGAATAATTCTTTTGGGTTTAAATGCAGAAAAATTCAAATTACCTTAAATAAACAAATGAATGTAAGTGATCATATTACAGAAGAGTTAGGGGTGTGGTCTGCAGGATTCTAAGATGACTCCCAGTGACCTTTACCCTTGTATAATATTTTGCCCTGAAGTGTGGCATAACTGTAAATAGGATATTACTCCCCTCATTATGTGATGTTGTATCTGACAAAAGGGACTGTAAAGATCTAATTCAGATTATTAGTTGATTTTGAGTTAATCAAAAGGGAGATAAACCAGATGGGGCTGGTCTAATCACACTACTCTTTAAA
>PVJN01054377.1:0-13426 GCA_004026805.1 Lasiurus borealis | reverse complement strand
GGAGGGGAGGGGAGAGGAGGGGAGGGGAGAGGAAGGAAGGAAGGAAGGAAAGGAAGGAAGGAAGGAAGGAAGGAAGGAAGGAAGGAAGGAAGGAAGGAAGGAAGGAAAAGAAGAGGAAAGAAGCTTTCCACAAGTATCCATGCACAGATGTACTTAGATAAATAGGAAGAGCAATAGGTTGATGGTGAATGCAGATATATAGATAAATAGATACAGTGCTCCACACAGTGAGTTGTTCTTTGATGGACAGGTTGCCATAGGATTTGTGAGTAAAATGGTTTAAGCCAGTAGTGGGCAAACTGTAGCTCGCATGCCACATGAGGCTCTTTGGCCCCTTGAGTATGGCTCTTCCACAAAATACCAAAGCCTGGGCGAGTCTATTTTGAATAAGTGGCGTTAGAAGAGGTTTAAGTTTAAAAAATTTGGCTTTCAAAAGAAATTTCAATCGTTGCACTGTTGATATTTGGCTCTATTGACTAATGAGTTTGCTGACCACTGGTTTAAGTGAAGGACCCAATACAACATTTATTTGCAAGCAGCAAAAATGAAACATCTCCTTGGGAATCAATAGTGCTGTGAAAAATTTGAATTCTCATTATTTGGTTTTCTCTTTCTCATTGATCCCTCAGATGGTCTGTCATTTCGGAATCCACTCCAATTGACAAGGCCTCTTGTCATTTAATTTTAGCTTCTCTGTCTCCCTTCTCCCCAGCAGCTTCACTGTCAATTAGTTACTGGCCTCTACTCACACACCGAGGTGCCCTGGGAGCTGTAATAAAGGACCTCTTCGTAGAGGAAAGATTTGTCAGTCTGGCTCTTTGCGAAGTTGGCCCCACTTAGATGGGAGCAGACCTTGGTTTACTTGAGATCCTTCTTAGGACCTGAAGATCGAGGGCATCGGGAGGAAAACTCCTGATAGCTCAGCCTGCAATGGCCAATCAGACTCTTGCATTTCTTTGATCAGCTAACTGGGGAAGAAGGGGGGACAGTTACATTCATTTCATTTAAAGTTGACACTGGGGCCCCTAAGGATGATGAACAGAGCTCACAAGAATGAGCAGGATGGAAGGAAATCGATACTTTAGATGTTATGCCATTGTAAAGTCATCCACCCATATGCTTATTCAATAAATAGTTTGGGGGGTCAGGCCTTGTATGAGATGCTGAAGTAAAGTTATAATAATGAGCAAAAGAGGAAGTTCCCTGCCAATGAAGCCCCCATTCTGGTTGGAGGAGTCAGAGAGTGAATTTTACAGATAGAAACGCCCATCCTCTCAGGGGGTAATAAGTGAACAGAAATAAGACAGGCATGTTAGCAAAGGAGCGCAAGTGGGTGGGCACGGTGCAGGGAGGTCTCTCCCTAGAGGTGAGTTTCAAGCTGAGGAGGGAAGCTTTGGGCTGAGCGCTTATGGCTGAGAAAGAGTTAACCAGGCAAAAAGACTGAGGTAATAGTGTTCTGAAATTGTTGCATATTATATCTGGCTTCCTATAAAAACAGTGCCAGTTTCCCTTAGAATCAATTAAAGTGTTAGTTCCTTCGAGCTCCTGTGATGCCTTCGTGTCATGGTAACATCAAGATGAATAAGGAATTACCTTATTCTGCAAAGGTGAAGGGAAAGGACTGAGGAAGTGGAAGAGGAGAAAAGGGGTTTCAGTATGGGGCCACCCAGCCACACTAATGTTCAGGGTGAGCATTTTGACAGGACCAAGGGAATTTTGGGTCTCAGCAATGCCATGCTGATAATGGGGGTTATGTGGGAAATCCGGCTAATAGTTGTCATTAGTTTAATAGCTGGCTCATGCTCAGTTGGACTGTAGCCTCTGTCTAATCCAGTGGTTCTCAGCTGAGAGCAAATTTATCACTCTCCCCACCCCTGTTCCCCTCAGGGACATTTGGTGGAGGTCTGGAGACATTTTTGATGGTCACAACTCAGGGGCTGGGATGTGCTACTGGCATCTAGTAGGTAGAGGCCAGGGATACTGCTCAACACCCTGCAGATACCCAAGAAATATTTAGCCAGCCCCAAATGTTAGTAACATCAAGGATGGGGAACCTTGGTGTAACCCCATTTGCTCTGTGGACAGATTATACACAAAGATAGACCCAGCCATAACATTGGGACCTTGTAGAAAAGTGAGTTGTTCCTTCCTGTTCTCTTGTTTATGTTCAAATGTCACCCTCCCTGGTTAATGCCAGACTGGTCCTGCCTCTGGGCTCTGCCCAGGACACATTCATCCCCAGAGCCTGTGTCAACAGCGATGACTGTGCTCAGAGCGGTGACTCACGATGCCAGCGAGCATGTGCATGGTGTGTGCAACAGGGAAAACACCTCTCATAGGTGGTTCCTGAGAGAATTATGGCTCCACAGTGACGAGGATATGCAATGATAAAATATATATATATATATAAAAACAACAACTTAAAAATCCAGTTTGTTACCTGGGGTTGGGAGAGAGACTGGCTAAGGCCCTGGACTACTGAGCAGGCCGTGCCAGTAACTGGTTGTCAAGGCCCATTTCCTCTTTCAGAGACAGTCCAGAGCCTCCTTATACAGGAGTCTCTCTCCTGACACTCTCCCACCACTCCCGGGATTGCTTCTCTTCCAGTTTTGGACTTCGATTAACCTTTTCCTCCAAAGAGAGCGGTATTTGGAGTAATCAGGGAGCTTCTGAATGGCTCTTACCTGAATCTCCAGCCCATTAATTCTTATGGTGCCCAGCATCTGTCGAGAGGACGGGGAGACCAATTGCTTCTCAGCCCATCTGCTTTCCTCCCCGAGCTCCTTGGGGGAGCAGAACCTCTCTGGAGCAGATAGGCTGGATTGAGTACAGGCCATATCCCTGTACAGCCATCTTTTCCTCTGGCTCTGATCTCCCTGGTAAGGGGAGGGACAGGGAATGACTAGCTGGACCATAGCCTCTGCAAAGACTTGGCTCACTGGGCAGGGAGGCCGGACCAGGACAGTGGACACGTTCCCAGGGCGGATTTGTGGTCCTATGGCCACGGGTGCCTTTCTGGTCTGTGTGACTCAGCGTGAACGATGTGATGCAACATTCCACAAATAGGCAGCAAGTTCCCCAAGGCGCAGCCACACACCGCTTCGAAAAATAGCGTTGAGGTCACTCACTCTTCCTCTGTTCTTGGTGGGGCTGACTTTGCCCAAGACATTGAAGGTTTGAATTTAGCTCTTGCTTGGTAACACTTTAAATTGTTGCTCTTGTCAATAATGACTAACATTAGTAGCTCTTCCTATGGAGTCACTCATTCAGGCTCCACAGCTGTCCCCTACCAGAGGTATTGCTGTCACCCCTTTGTACGGACAAGAAACCTCGGTACAAAGAGGTTAAGCTGTGGTGGCAACCAGCAAGTGGAGCAGCCAAGATTTGAACCTGGCAATCTAGCTTTTATTTATCAGGAAATAGAATCTTATGAGGCAAGGACTAACCTTGGTCCCTTGTCATAGGTGAGCCAGTTGAGGCCTAGAGAGACCAAGTTTCCTTTTAAAGGCCCTATAGTCAGTGAGAAGAGGCTGGATGAGAGCCAGGTTACAAATGAAAGATGCCTTCACTGCTTCGTTACTAAGATATGGACATAGATATGGTATCCTATCTAATAAAAGAGTAATATGCAAATTGACCATCGCAAGATGTCCGCCCCCATGTGGTCAATGATGGCTGCCCCCATGTGGACACAGATGGCCGCCACAAGATAACCACCACACGATGGCCGCCACACGATGGCCACCACATGATGGCCTGCAGGGGAGGGCAGTTGGGGGAAGTTAGGGGTGACCAGGCCAGCAGAGGAGGGCAGTTGGGGGAGACCAGGCCTGCAAGGGAGGGCATTTGGGAGCACTAGGCCTGAAAGGGAGCATGGTTGGGAGCCCTGGATTGTGAAAGGAATGTTCTGGATTGTGAAAGGGGTGTCTTGGATTGTGAGAGGGAGGTCTTGGATTGTGAGAGTGATGTCCAACAGCCCATTTGGACATCCCTCAAGGGGTCCCAGATTGGAGGGGCTTCCGGCTGGGCTGAGGGACACGCCCCCCATGTACGAATTTCATGCACTGGGCCTCTAGTAGATATACATTATAGATAGGTTAGTATAGAGGTTCGATACAGATATAGTTATAGATCTATGACTTATATATGCACATGTAATATATGTATATACATATAGGACATATATACATGATCTATATCTTAATCATATATTATACATTTGATGTAGTTAAATGTAATTATACATTAGATGTAATCTATGCCTAATTTATATCTATAGCTAATGTATATATTTTAGATTGTGTACATTATAATGTGCATGTGTATAGTGTATACAATATCATTATAAATGCTATTTAAGATTAGATGTAGAAATTAAATACAAGTATAACTCTAGACTAGATATAGAGACTAGATATAGATATGATGTAGCTGTAAACATAACTATAGATTGGATATAGATGCAGATCTAGTTACAGGTATAATCATCAGTATAGTGACAGGTACTAGAGGTGGAATGGCAACAGAGAATGAGATCACTCAAAGCAAGCAATCCGGAGCAGACGGGTTTGGAAATGTGTCTGCACGGAGTGAATTCCAGGCTGTGGGAGACATGCCCCAGAGCCAGGGAGCAGAGAGATGGCCCTTTGCTGGGAGACTCTGACATTCCCCTCCCGCACCCCATTTCAAGCCCTGAGGCAGAAGCCCATGGGTTGCCAGCTGAGTAACAAGGTGGTGTAGTTGGATTTGTGGGCTCTGTGCGGAGGCAGGGTTGATGTTTGGCAAAAGTATCACCAGGACCAAGATCTGGAGGCTTAGCCTATCTTCTCCACAGGGTATTAGGACAGGGCCGTGCACACCAGGGGCTTCAAAGAGAGAGTTCCAGGCTGGAATGTTCAGATTGGGTTTAAAGGCTCTGGTTATCATGATAACTCAGTCAAGAAAATGTCTGTCACATGAAACAGCAGCATCATGGGGGTGCAGATGTGTGAGAGCCACAAAAGCTGACATACAGGGCCCAGGCTGGTAGGATGTAAACCCTGGGAAGGGCCTCGTATGATATTACTGTAACATTGCTGTGTGTGTTCTCTGTGCCGAGGACTTGCTAAGTGCTTTTGATGCATGATGTCATGTAATCACGATAGCAGCACTTGGGGAAGGGGCCCACGTCCCCCACCTTTCCAGTGCAGAACAGGAGGCATTGGGAGGGGAAATATTGTTCTAAGAACACAGTGTTCTAAGAACACAGTGCTCCTGAGTGCAGAGGGAGGTCGGAGACCAGGTCTCCAACTCCTGCAGCATTTGTGGTGCCGTCACCCCTCGGGGCACACCAGGGCCCCCCTTTTGTACTTTACACATGAGAAAACCCGGAGTGGCTCAACAACGTGCACAATGGCTCACAGCTTAGTGGAGACCAGGATGCTCCTTGCAGTTGCTCCCCGGCAACGGGAGGCTCAACAGCCCCATGAATCCTCCACCCACCCGATGCCATCTTGGGTCAGAGAGGTCTTGCTGAGAGGAAGCATGTTGGGTGTCTTCTTTCTGTGCACCAACCCCCGCAGATCTGCTCTCCTCCCTTCTCCTCCCTTCTCTGGGCCCCTAGAGGCAGATTTTGATGGATTTCATCCATGGAACTTCCCATTGTTTTGGCCAAGAGGAGGCGCTGGCAGGAGATGGGTGAGTGGGAGCACAGTGGGGTGGGGTCATTTCCCGTTGGTGGGCCTTGTCTGCCTGTGAGTGTTGCTGTGGCCTGTAGCTATAGCTCCTCTCTCCAGGATCTGATAACAGCTCCCCAGGTGCAGACAGCTCCCCGCTGTGGCTGGCTCTGCTGCACTTACCTCCTTTGCTCATTTCCCTTAGCAAAGCATCTCTTTGTAAAAATCTCCATAGTCATTATCCCTGAGGAGAGCAGCGCCTGTTTCCTTTGGGGACCCTGTCCTGGACCTTCAGCCTGCCTCCAGCCTCTTGCTAACGCAGCACCGCCAGAGGGATTTCCCAGAGTAGCCACGGTCACTTCAGGTCGTGTTCTGGTAAAGAAGGGAGGAAATGTACCAGAATGGGTGCCAGAGAACCATGATCCTCTTGAAACTCAGTGCCCAGTTGTGGGTGTAGGAGCATTTTTCTAGGCGGACCTTCATAGCCGTCATTCTCTTTGTGACAACCTCTCCCCACAACCAAGCCAAGGAACCAACACGCTGAACACCACTGTGCTAAATAAAGTATCAGAGGACCCAGATGTGAGAAGAGGTGCCCCAGGCAGAGGGCAGTTTGGTTTGAGTCCTGTCACTCATACCACTCCTGTCTGCCTGCCTTTGCCCCGAGGCAGTGAAGGGCTAAAGGACAAGGGGGAAGGGCAGGTCTTCAGTTCCTCCTGAAGCCTCAGAGCAGACAGACCTGCAGACAGAGAAGACAGAGTGTTTCTGCCAGCAAGCAAGTCCTCCCACTCCTCTCTTCTCCTTCTGTCACACCTCCAGGAAATAAAACTTTTCTAGCACTTGAATCAGATTTCTCAGAAGTGATTGGCCTCTCTTTTGCCTCAGAGAGCTAGTGGAAGGGCCTCCAGGTGGCCGTTTCTACAGTCCAAGGGGTCCTGTCTGGGACCTGTGGTGTTCTCCGCCCGCAGGATGGGGGGGTGGGGCCCATCCAGCTCCAATCTCAGGGCAGTCCCCCTACCGGGCTCAATGGCTTTCTGAAAAGGAACATCTTATTAATACTAAACCCGTTCTAATTTGCTTCTGGGAACCATAGCTCTTATTTTTCCATTGAAGTGAAGAAGGCTGGATGGAAAACTGAAGTTCGTTGTGGAACAGTGCCAGATGGGTGGGGCTGAGGACAGCGGGCAGTTTTATTGTCCCGAAGAGGAGATGCTGAGCCAGCTCAGTGCTGGAAGAAAGGAACTCCAGCTCTGAAAGGGGCCTAAAGCAGCTTCTTCACCAAATGCTCAGGACCCCAAGTACAACTGGGTACCAGTTAAGGGGTTGTGTGTGTGGGGGCTGGTCATGACTTTCTCATGTGGTCCTAGACCCAGAGTTGTACACAGGCCTCCTGTGGCCACCTCCAACTGGCCCATGGATTTCTCTAGTTGTTTTTGGCAGCTGTGCCAGGTGCTTGGAGGGAGGGAGGAGGAAGTGAGAGGATTTTTTAAAAATTGGAAGTAAAACTACCCGGAGCCTCTAGATGTCAGCTAGTGGCAAGGACCAGCTGCCTCCTTCTGGATGGGACCAAGGGACACCTTCTCATAAAAGTCCCCTCCTTGTCGGCTCCACTTGCTGGCTCCCTGGCAAGCCTTGGTTTGTGGTGTCATCTGCACAGACGACATTCTGAACCTTCCTGGGGTCTTGCCTGCAGAGTGCAGGAGGGCAGCCTGGACCTGGCCCCCCACACAGCCACCTAGTGAGGGAGAGAGCCTTATTGACTGCAGCAGGCTGCCTGACTTTCCTACACCTTCCCCTTGCCAGCTGATCTCTCCTTGCCTCAATTTGTTTAAAAAAATAGGAGGCACCTGCAGTGGCTTCTTCCCAGGGTGCTGGGATGAACAAGTGGGCTGATCTTCATTACGAAACAGACCCGTGCCTGGCAGGTAGTGAGCATTTACTACTACCGTTAAAGTCCTGGGTTCGAATCCTGGCCTCTTCCCTTACTGAAACCTTTGCGATGATTTTCAGCCTCCCCACTAATTATAGCAGCCACAACAAAACCTGCCTCAGGGCCCTTTAGAGGGTGAGCTGAGAACACCCTTTTGTCTGTTGTGATACCTGCACCCCTCATCCACTCTGCTTTCTTCTCGTATCAGGAACCAGGGCCTTCTAGGCCCCAGCATTGTCTCCCTAGCCCGTGCCATGGCCAGGGCGAAGATGTTGGTATCTTCTCTTTGCAAGTTTCTATTTGTGCCCTTTCTGGAACATTCTTCTTTCTGGACTTGGACAGCTGCTTCCCTCTTTGAAGAGGGACTTATCCTTAGTTTAAATACTCAGGTTGTTTTTGGCAACTGAGCCGGGTGCTTGAGTCCAGCGATCAGACTAGGACATTTGCCTGAATGCTGTGCACATAGGGGTGTGGTCTGGGTTGGCTCCCGAGGGGTAGGCAGGGTTCTTCTCAAGAAGAAATGCATCAGCAGCTGTCCCTGGAGCCTCATCCTACACAGCTGACAGCATGCCTGTTCCAACCTGGAGGGTATGTGGACCTGGCCAGCAGAGGAACTGACCCATGGTAAAGAATGCCCTCATGGCTTCCTTAGACAGCTGGCTGCCAAGGCCAACTCAGGAGCTTCAGGTGGAGTGTGGGCAAGGTCTCATCACTCCTGTCCTTCTGCCCCTAGCCTGTCTGTCACTAAGGGTCCCCCTATCCCAGGTGACCTCTTTCACCTGCTCATCCATGGGATATTGAAACAAAGCACTCCTGACATTTTTTAAAATATCCTGAAGATATTTTCCATTGATTTTTAGAGAGAAAGGATGGACATAGAGAGAGAGACATCGACATGAGAGAGACATATTGAGACATATTGATTGATTGCCTTCTGCATGCACCCCTAACCATGGCCGGGCATCAAACCCTTGAGTGAGCTGGCAGATGCCCTAACCATTGGGCCAGGGCACTCCTAACATTTTTTATGAGACCATTCTTTATTGTGGGGCCAGTCCTGTGGGCATTGGGAGTTTAGCAGCATCCTTGGCCTCTACCCTCTATATGCTCATGCAAACCCCCTCTCTAGTTGTAACAAACAAAAATGTCTCCAGAGAGGGCCAGATGTCCCCCGAGGGCAACACCAATCCCAGCTGAGAACCATTGGCCTGACCAAGAATCCTAGCAGGGATGCTGTGAAAGTGGTGTCAGCTGGCCTGTAATGAGAGGGTGCTGGTGAGGTTGGGTGAAGTCCACTGGTTGGACGCCTCCCTGTGACTATCTCCAGATTTTGAGTTTTTCCTCTCAAGTGACCGCATTAGAATGAGCCAACCTTTCAGTGTGAGTGAGATGAGAAACCAAGGCAGGCTGTAACGTTCCTCCTCCCATTTGAAAAGCCAGCAGACCCAGAGGCACAGACAAGGGAAGGGCACCCAGAAGGGTGGGCTATGGGGGGATGAGACCCTACTTTCCAGCTCTGGACCCTGGCAGCAGGAAGGCTGAGTCCCAGGCTTTATCCTCTTGGAGAGCTGGGTTTGGCAGATTGGCCATGGTTTGGCTGTCCCAGGAGGTTGTGGGCTCGCTGGACACCCAGAAACCGTCTGTGGCTTTGGGGCTGACACTGCAGTATGTTCAAACCCACTGGCATTTACTCCCTAGTTAGTGGACGCACTGTACCGTGTTCACTCAGGCTGGTTTACCCTCCGGACTCCGTGAAAGAGCCCTGTGTGCTGCGTGTTGACCTGAAACAACCAGGCTGTTTGAGGGCTGTCTGTCGGGTGTTTACTTGTTAGTTGGTCCTTGGGTGTTCCTCCACCCTGTTTCTGAGGGCGGCTGGGACTAGAAACATGTTTGTTTTTCTTATTTACTTCTTTTTCATTTATAAATGTTCCTTTTGAGACTTGAAACCTTTCTCTGGATTTGTTGTTCATAGTTGCTATTTTCAACATTGTATACCACGTATTGTACATGTTGTTTTCTATTGTATATGTTGTATGATCGTCAGTATATTATTGATTAGCTCATTCACTGAGCTATTTATGTATTTAGTGCCTACTGTGTTCCAGATATTCCATGTAGCAGTGAACAAGACAGAAGTCCCTGCTGCCATGAGTTTGCATGCTAGACAGGTGATAATCGAGACACGTGTAGTCATATGATACATCAGGTGGTGACAAGTGCTGAGGGGTGGGCCAGGCCAGGTCAGCCCAGAGAGGTTGCCCTTGATTTGGGGGGACTTATGAAAGGCCACATGCAAATGAGGTAACATTTCAGCAGAGCCTGAAGTGTAAGAGCGGGTAAACCTGCAGAGAGCTGGAGGGACAGAGAGCAGCCAGTGCAAAGGCCCTGTGGCAGGATGTGCTTGGCACGGTCATTTGCACAATAGAAGCCAGTGTGGCTAAAGCAAGAGTGAGCAAGGGAGAGAGGGGTGGAGGTGGGTCCCGATCACTATGGTCCAACCTAGGAAGGATTTTGCTTTTGCTCCATGCTGGCAAGCCTTGGAGGATTTTGAGCAGAGGAGTGACATGGCCTGGCTTTTGAAAATGGAATCGGCTGCTCTGCTGAGATGGACTGTGGTTGGGAAAAGGGTGGGGACAGGGTAATGGGTGGAAGAGGTGGCTGAGGCAACATCCAGTGATGTTTGGGAACAGGATGCTAACAGAGGAGGCCAAGAGAAGTGGTTTGATTCTGGATACTTCTGAGAGCATAACTGACTGGACTGGCTGTAGATTGGAAGCATATTAATAATACAAGCATGTGATAAAAAAATAAATAAAATAAAATAATAAAAAGGGCAACAAGTGAAAAGGCAAGCTCTCATAGTCCTTGCCAGAGTCTTCAGAGGTAACTACCATTAACAGTTTTCTCACTTCTCCTCCCAGAAAGTCCTTTGTGTATGCGCACGCTCACAGGCAGGAATTTTATTTGTTTTCTTGAAGTGGAGTCTGATGAAATATATTTTGTAATAGCTTCCCATTCCTTTCTTTATATCGTAGACTTCATTTCACAGCAGCACAAATCACTTCCTTGCTGTTTTTAACTGCCTTCTGTGTTGCCCACCCCTCTATTCCCCGCACCTGGCATGGTGTCTGGTAGGTAGGAAGGAACTGTTCAATAAGTATTAATTAAATGAATTAAATATTCTGTCACCTAGCTTACTCCTTTCCTGCTGGAGGGCGTTTAGATTGTTTCTCCATCCCCCCACTCCTCCACACCCCCCCTCCCGTCTTCACTGGTGCTCCATTCTTCTGCATACATGGTGTCACAATTGAATGTGCACATCTGAACGGTGAATGGCCAGATTTGCGACCACTGGCTGAAAGGCTGTGTGCATTTTACATTTTGACAGGCACCGCTGGATTGTCCTATTCAGGGGTTTCTTCAAACCACCTAGCAAAGTGATTTCCTGTTTCCCCTCTCAAAGGCACTGGTATGATTATCCATCATATCATCTGTGTCAACCCCATGAGTGAAAACAATATCTTGCTGTTTTGATTTGCATTTTTGACATGAGTGGGTAGAAGCATTTGAAAAAAGTGGTGTCTATTGATCAAATCCTTTGCCCGTGTTCTTGGTGGCTGGTGGCAGTTCTCTCACTCTCTGCCTCCTTCAAAATGTCTTGGGTAATCTCAGCTAAGACTTGCCAAGTCCTTATCACATGCCAGCCATTGTGCTAAGTACTTTTCATGTATTAACCCCTTTAATCTTCCCTGAACCCCATGAAGGAGGTGTGATGAGTATCCTCACTTTCAGATAATGAGATGGATGCTCAGAGAAGAGCTAGTTAAGTAAGGTCATATGGAGAGTAAGTGGGGAACTGGTATCTTGGACCTGGGCAGACTTGTTAACCACCCTGCCTTGTAGATGGGCAGAATGGATAACAGCTGTGACTCTCCTTTTAAAGCTCGGCCATTCTGATATTTTGAAAACAAAACACCCAGAGCACCTCCTGGCTTTGGGAATTAAATGGAACGGACAAAGGCATGTGGCCATGCTTGGGCATGGCACCCCCGTTCATAGATACCTGGGCAATGATCCTGGACTAACTGGAAAGACAAGTCATTGCAGGTGGTATATACTCTCTGTAGTGTGAGCACTGGAGACAGAGATCTCTCCTATGTGCCAGAAAGATGACTGAGCCAAGGGCACATTCAGGGACATGTCCAAGGCCACACAAGAGAGCAGTGCCACCGGATTTCACATGAATCCCGTTTCTCTTGGCCAAGTCGTCTGACTACTCTGCAGAACTGGACCTGGGGGCTTACTGCAGAGGCATCAGTAGTTAGTACTGTGGACTGGTCCTGCTAGATGGAGAGATGGGTAGGAAATGATGGACAGACACATGGAAGAAAGGAAGAGGGACATAGGAGGGAGGAAACAGAAATGGTAGATTGATTAGTAGATGTAACATCCCAGTTTATATAAAACATCCCTGTTATACACTGGCCACCACTTCACATACCAGGGATTGGAAGGTGGGAACCTGGTACCCCGTGTCCAGAAAGCTCCTAGCAAGGGCAGGGCCTTCTTGAGTCATGGACCCCTTTGGCATCTGTTGAAACCTATGACCTCTTTCTCTGAATAATATTTTTAAACACAAAAGAATAATTGCATAGGATTACCAAGGAAAGTTATCAACATATATATAGAAATAACAATGAAATACAGCTATCAGAATATATAAAGATAACAAATACGTGAAATAATAATGTAATTGACATGTTTATGAATATGGCAAGTAATTAGATTTGGTACTGGGTCTGTGAACTAGCCTAATTTTGAAGTAGTGGCAAGTGGAAATAACATCTTGAGACATCTGCTACCAAAACCATGTAATAGGAAAATATCTGTAATTTTTATTGGTGTCACAACCCCAGGACTTGCTAATGCGCCTGCATTCTGGTGTTTACACTCATGACTGAAGGAGGTTCTAAATTTTAGTTTTAGAGTTAGTGACTGTAATTATGAAAATAATTAAGACTCCCAGAATTCTCTCCATGGCCCCTCCAGTCATTGGATACATGGGCAATGATCCTGGACTAAATGGAAAGACCCGTCATTGCAAGGTGGTGTATACTCACTGGGGGAAATGGCGAACTGAGTCAGTCACAGACATTATTCAAATGACTCGTCTTGCTGTCTCTTTTGTCCTATTTCCCCTCTCTGACCATTTATAGTTGAATTGTTGAAAGATAAATGGACTTTTGACATTAGTGTTATCAGATCAATGCTAATGTAGGCATGCCCAGTACACCCCCAGAATATTCCGGAAGGCTTCCTGGAGGAACTGTTGCCCACACCATGTCCTAAAGGGTGAGCAGGAGTAGGCCAGGAGAGACAGGGATGAGAGGACACACAGACCACTCCTAACAGAGAAAACAAAATGGAAAAAATGGGTTCTATCAAGAAATCACAAGAGATAGGGTACTAATGTAGTACAGGGAAAGGAGCAGAGACTAGGCGCTAATGAGGTTGGCCCAGGCCCAGATAATATAGGCCACATCAGGGAGCTTGAGATTTATTGGAGAGGTAGTAGGGAGCCACTGAAAGTGTTTGAGGAGGAGAGTAACTCGGTCCAAGATCAGTCTGAGAAGATTACTCTAGCTGCTGCTTGTGGAATGGATGGTAAATGTGAGCTCGGAGGCAGGGAACCAGGCAAAGGACATTCAATCCAGAAGAGCTACGATGAAGGCCTGAACTGGGGCACTGGCAGAGAAAGGAGGGGAGGGCAGATTTAAGGTTCATTAGTATGCAAACAGGGCAGGATTTTGACCACATTGAGACAGGAATGCGTGAATAGATA
>PVJN01054376.1:0-13426 GCA_004026805.1 Lasiurus borealis | reverse complement strand
CCCATCCCTGCCCTTCCCTTCCTGCCCTGTCAGACTCCTCTGAATTCCTGAAGAGCTTTCACTTCACTCATTCACTTGAAATCTATATGCTAAGTATTTCCTTAATGCCTATTTGGGGCTCAGCCGTGGCCCTCACCATTCATGAGCTTCCAATTGAGTGGGGAAGGCAGACACCAGAAACAGGGTGAGTGTGGGGAGTGTGAGTCTGGAGGTTGTAGTAGGAGGGGACATTGGAGCTGAATCCTGAAGGGTGCATTCGCAGGAGAGAAGACAGGAGGGAAAAAAACAGTATGCAGATGGAGAAAAGGGAGTGATGAGAATGCAGCAGCCATAGTGAACTGACCTCTGATGGCCCCAAGTGCTGGGATGCGAGCTTTCTTTCCTCTGTGGTGCTGTGGAGCCCAGGAACATGTCAATAGCCTGGAGAGGGTGTGACTGCCCAGAGAAGGGCCTGCCGCTCAGGGTGGGGAAGAGCTGGAAGCCAGGCAGGGACTGGCCAGCCTGTGCAAAGCCCTGCCGCGCCTGGACCACCACTTCTCTGTCTTCCAGATGCAAACTGCTCTTCCAGAAGCTCATGGAAAAGACAGGTGTCCTGGTCCTCTTCCTTTTTGGTGCGTCCCCAGGGCCCTGGCCCATCCCATGTTGGGGAATCCCTAGCTCTCGTCCATTCTGGAGAGGGAAAGACTGGGGGTTCTGGCCCTGACTAGGCAACACAGCCCCTCTGTGAGCCCCAATTTCCCATCTGTCTAATGAGTGTTGCTGGGAGGATTAACTGTAATAATGACCAGAGAAATTTTTGAAAGCTTTGAAAACTATAAAGCTTTTTCCAAACCATGTTATGATAATTATTACTCCCTCTCTCTGGATTTCTGTGAATTCCTTCCAGCCACCGCCACCACCTCCCACATCACAGCTCTGCTTTCTCAAACAAAGGAATCTCCTTCCTCCCCTCGAATGTTTGGGGACAGGGGTGGATTTCTTAGAAATTCCTAGAACACTTAAACCAACAAATAAGGATTTTTAAAATATATGTTTTGTTGATTTTTAGAGAAAGAGGAAGGAAAAGGAGAAGGGAGAGAGAAATAAAAACATTGATTGACTGCCTCCTGCACACCCCCTACTGGGGAGTCAAGTCCACAACCCGGGCATGTGCTCTGACTGGAAATCGAACCATGGTTGATGGTCAATCACTGAGCCGTGCCAGCTGGCTTGAAGGATTTTATTAATGGCTTAAACAGTACGATTTCAGGCAACACAGATATCATAAAATGACTATCTCCTTTTCTTCTCTTTGCCAATTATCCCCAATAGGATTGGAAGAGGGGAGGGGGAAGAGAGATGGATTATTTGATTTATGTGAGACACTGCATTTTTTAAATCATTCATTAATAAAGTAGACATCACTATTATCCCATCTTACAAATGGGTTGAAGAAAGATAATGTAACTTCTCCCAAAGTTGCACAATGTTAGCAAGGGGCAAAGTTGGGATTTGAAGCTAGATGCCTTAACTCCAGACCCTAAGCTCTTAACCTTTCATCTTAAATAGTTCCTCTTATTCCTCTGGCTTCACAGGATTCTGGATGTTTATGATGCACTTACCATCCAAAGTGGAAGTCTGGCAGGTGAGTGTGTGCTCTCTTCAGGCACACTACTGACTGACCTTCCCTAGTCAATGTCACCTCACTGTCACCACACCTGGATCCTAAACAATTTCCGACTCCCAGCTCCAAGTCTCTGCTTTTGCCATGCCATTCACCTGGAACCCATCTCTCCCACCAAAATGTGACTTTCAAAGACCAGATGCAATATTCCCTCTGCCAGAATGCCTCTCCTGTCACTCACTCTGAGAGGTAACACATCTCTTCTTTATCAAGGCTCCCACATAAAATGGGATGATGAGGGCAGGGACTCTCTCAAGGCAGTTTGTTCTGCTCTAGTAAGATGAGATAGTTTGCTATGTGGTTCCTGGGGAAAACGGAGGAGGAAACCAATGACAAGACTCCCAGTCTGAGGACAGCAAAGAGGCTCAGAAGGCATAAAGAGAAGGAATATTTAACGAACCTGTACCTCCCTCTTTCTTCCTCTCTTATGAATTCTTTCATCTCCTTCGAGATCCAGCTAATATGTCACTTCCTTCAGAAACACCTAGGCAGAGGTGATCACATTTCCCTCGCTCCTCCTACAATTTTCTATAATCACTAATATGAGTTTCTGTAATCATTACTATTTCCCCAGCAGTACCTGCAGCCCTTGAAGGCAGAGCTAATTCATTCCCGCAATATCTATCTCAGGACTAGGCACCAGGTTGCCACTATCAATGTTGGATGATAGGATGACTACATGGGGGTATGAATGGAGAGAGAATGGATGGGAGGATGAAAGTGATGGATGTAGAGAGAAACCAAGATGGTGGCATAGGTAAACACCTAAACTGCTGCCTTGCTCAACAATTTCAAAACTAACCTGAGTTTAAATTTCTGCTCCAGTGCTCCCTACCTGGCTAAACTTATGCAATACACTTTCCCTCTCTGAGTCTTTGATTCCTCATTTATTAGATGAGGCATCAATCCTCATTTATTAGATGAGGATGAATGGGATAAAAGGATTGATGAAAGGGTACAAGGATACGGTGTGGTAGATGGATAGAAGTGTAGAGGGATGAGAAAGGTTGGATAAATGAAGTAGATGGATGGAAGAGGGTAAATGGATGGGATGGCGGATGGAAGGGAGAATATATGAGTGTAAATGTGGATGGATGGATGGATGGATGGATGGATGGATGGATAAAAAGAAAGGCAAATTGGATTTTGGATAGATGGTAGATAAGTAGTTTATGAAAGAGTAAACAAGAAGGTAGATGAGTGAACAGATTTATGGTTGTGGGAAAATGGATTGATGAAGCTCTATTGGGGCAAAATTCGACCATCTGAAAGAGATTTGTTGCTTCCTCAACACCCCACCAGGATGACAGCATAATTACTCCACTGCAGAGCTTGAGGTAAGAAGTTCTATTAACACCTAAAAACCAGAGCTATAGCTAGGACATGGGATGTATTGACTAACAATGTGGGCTCTGAAGTCATACTAACCTGAGTTTAAATTTCTGCTCCAGTACTCCCTGCCTGGCTAAACTTTATGCAATACACTTTCCCTCTCTGGATCTTTGATTCCTCATTTATTAGATGAGGCATAACACCCACCTGGATCTGGGTAATTATGGGTGTTAAAGAAGATATAAACTGTCTTGAATAATTCCTGGCCTATAGATAGTGCTCAGCAAAAGACAGCTGAAAAGCATTTTAACCAACAAGATACTACCTGGTGACATTATCCTTAATTGCAGACAAAATACTCAGGAATATTTGGAAGGAATGAGGTAGGTTAAAGAATATTCCAAGCAAGAGGAAGAGCATAAGTTGTATTTTAGAGATAAGATGGGGATAGGCCCAGGAGAGTAGAAAAATGTGAAACTAGTTCTTACTGGGCTGACTGGCAAAGGTAGAATCCAAGGGTGACAATAGTACCACAGATCAGTCAATCCATGTTCTCACCCCTTCCTCGTAAGGCTGTACCAGGAGAAGGTGCGACATCACACAGGGGAAATCCAGGTTCTCCGAGGTATCATAAACCAGCTCACTGCTAAGCTCCAGGAGATGGAAGCCCTGTCAGATGAGGTGAGATGCTGGCCATTCTACCCCCAAACACCTAACTTCTCTGTTTCCTATACACCAAGTTTTGATGAAGCATATTCCCCAATAACTTCCTGAAAAAAAGAATGAAATAAGAGGTACAATTTATAATTTATGTACTTGCATGTTTGAAAATATCTTCATCCTATCCTTATACTTGATTGTAATTTGGCTGGGAATAGGTTTATAGGTAGAAAGTACTTCTCTTTGAGAATTTTGAAGGAAGGCCAGTATTGTGTTCTAGTTTATATTATTGCTGTTGAGAAGCCTAACTTTTATTATTGATCTTTTAAGTGTGGTCTTACAAACTCGATGAGAACTTGTAAGATATCCTTTTTATCCTCAGTGTTCTATATTTAACCCACCTGGGAGATACCGAGTTTATCAGAATCTATGGATTAATATTTTTCAATAGTTTTGGAAAATTCTTAGCTATTATCTCTAAATATATTGCTTCTTCTTTATTATCTGTGTCCTCTCCTGGGACTTCAACTATATCTATGCTAGACCTTTAGAATTTATTCCACATAACTGTTATGCTATTACTTGATTTGTTTGTTTATCTTTCTTTTTTGCTAGTTGCTTAAGTCTTTATATTTTCTACTCATATTCTTTAAGCTAATTAATAATCTTATATTCTTTTCTGTTCAGTCTACTGTTAAATCTTTCCATTACGTTCTTAATTTCATATATTGCATTGTTAGTTCTAGAACATACATTTGATTCTTTTTCATAGATTTTTAACTATATGGTGAAACTTCAACATTTCACCTGTGTTGTCCATCTTTCCCTTTATTTTATTTAACACTGGAGGCCCAGGGCATGAGATTCGTGCACGGGGCGGGGGAGGAGAGTGGGGAGGGCGTGTCCCTCAGCCTGGCCTTCACTCTCTTGCAGTCCAGGACCCATTAGGGGATGTCCACCTGCCAGAAGTCAGACATCTCTCTTACAGTCTGGGCTCTTGCAGTACAGGACCCCTCGTTCCTTACCACCTGCCTACAGTGGAGTCAAGAGAGGCTCCTGCCACTGCCACTGCGCTCGCTAGCTGTGAGGCCAGCTTCTGGCTGAGCAGCGCTCCCCCTGTGGGAGCATACTGACCAGTCGTTCCACCATTTGGTCTATTTGCAATTAGGCTTTTATTATATAGGACTAGAGGCCTGATGCATGAAATTCGTGCACAGGAGGGGGTGTCCCTCAGCCCAGCCTGCACCCTCTCCAATCTGGGATCCCTCACAATCCAGGATTGCTAGCTCCCAACTGCATGTCTGCCTGCCTTCCTGATTGCCCCTAACTGCTTCTGTCTGCCAGCCTGATCACCCCCTAACCACTCCCCTGCCAGCCTGATTGATGCCTACTTGCTCCCCTGCCAGCCTGGTCACCCCTAACTGCCCTCCCCTGCAGGCCTGGTCACCTCTAACTGCCCTCCCCTGCAGGCCTGGTCCCCCTCCAATTGCCCTCCCATGTAGGCCTGGTACCCCCTAACTGCTCTCCCTTGTAGGCCTAGATCCCCCTCAACTGCCCTTCCCTGCAGGTCCAGTCATCCCCAACTTCCCTCCTCTGCTAGCCTGGTCAGCCCTAACTGTCCTCCCCTGCAGGCCTGCTCCTTTCCAACTGCCCTCCCCTACTGGCCATCTTGTGATGGTCATCTTGTGTCCACATGGGGCAGCCATCTTTGACTACATGGGGGCAGCAATCTTGTTGGAGTGATGGTCAATTTGTAAATTACTCTTGTATTAGATAGAATAGAGGCCTGGTACATGGGTAGGGGCTGGCTGGTTTGCTCTGAAGGGTGTCCTGGAATGGGTTAGGGGTTTCTTTGGGGTATGGGGCAGCCTGGGCAAGGGGCCTGCGGTGGTTTGCAGGCCAGCCACGCCCCCTGCCAACCCAAGCAGAGGCCCTGGTGTCTGGGATTTATTTATCTTCTAGAATTGAAACTTTGTAGCCTTGAGTGGAGGCATGGGCGGGCCAGGGAAAGCAGGAAGCTTGGCTTCCTCCATCGCCAGGGGCAACCCAAGCCTCCTGCTCTCTCCAGTTCCGTGGCTGTTGCCATTTTTGTTGGAATTTATTTATCTTCTATAATTGAAACTTTGTAGCCTTGAGCAGAGGCCAGGGCTGACCAGGGAAGGTGGGAAGCTTGACTTCCTCCATCGCTGGGAGCAACCCAAGCCTCCTGCTCCCTCTAGGCTCCATGGCCACCACCATCTTGGCTGGGTTAATTTGCATACTTGCTCTGACTGGCTGCTGGATGTAGCGGAGTGATGGTCAATTTGCATGTTTCTCTTTTATTAGTGTAGATACACACTGAGTGGCCAGATTATTATGCGTTCAGAGATCATAATAATCTGGCCACTCAGTGTAGATGCTTATGCTCAGATATTCTGTGGGTCAGGGATTCAGATAAGACAAAGCAAGGATGGTTTGTGAGTGTTTCATGATGTCTGAGGCCTCAGTGGGGAAGACTTGAAGGCTAAGAGTGACTCAAGACCTGGGCCTGCAATTAACTGGGGGATGTTATCACTCACATCTGGAGTTGATGCTGGCTGTCAGTTGTAACTCAAGGCTGTTGACTAAAGCACCCACATGTAGCCTCTCCATGTAGTCTGGGCTTCTTCACAACATGGCGCTGGCGTCTCCAGAGAACCAGGCGGTGCTAATTCACCTTAGGACTTAGTTCAGAAGTCATACAGCATCACTTCTGCCATAATCACAGTCCTACTCAGACTTGTGGGAAGAGAAATTAAGTCCCATCTCAATGGGAAGAGTGTCACAGTCACAAAAGAAGAGCCTGGGATGGGAGACCTTATTATAGCCATTTCTGGAGAGTACAATCTGCCAAAGCTATAAAAAGTCTAATCAAAATACAGTGGTACCTCGAGATACGGGTTTAATTTGTTCCGTAACCTTGAGGCATGGGAAACTATGAGACGCTCGAGTCGTGGTAAACTGGTGGGTCATGTGCAGCCGGCCAATCCGCGTGATTACTCCTATCTCAAATGTTGTTCGTATTTCAAAGCAAAAATTGCTTGCTCGACAGCTCGTATCTCAAAAATCTCATATGTTAGGACACTCATATTTTGAGGTACCACTGTAATAGCCAGCATATGCTGAGCCAGCAGCGGAGCGTAGTGGCTAAAAAGCTGGAACTCTGGAACCAAACTGGCTGGCTCTGCCTCTTATGAGCTGTGTGACCTTGGACACGTTATCCTTTTGTGCCTCGGTATTCTCATCTTTAAAATGGGGATGATGATGGCACAGACCTCCTAGAGTGAGGAAATGAGAGTGAACGTATGTGATGCCGAGTAGCCCTGGCACGTGGTAGCGACTTTAGACCTCCTAAGTCTAATCCTCACAACAATGGGAGTAGACATGCTCATCCCATCCGACAGATGAGAAAAGTGAGACGGAGGTAGGCAGTAACCAGCCCAACACCCCACAGCAGTAAAAGTCTGTCTAACTTCAGGGCCCCTTCACGGAGACTCCATTCCCACGTGTGACAGCCCGTCACCGTGGGGATAAGAGCACTGCGTAAACCCAGCGGGCGGGATGGGGTGGCTGTGTGTCGCCTGAGCTCCCTCACAATGAACTAGTAGTGACCGGGGACCCACCACGGCTTCCATAGGCAGGATAAGCAGCTAGGGGAGAACTGCCTGTCACCTGGCGTGAACACACCTGTGGACCGTGCTCTGTAAGAACACACCGGTGCACAGCTTCTGTTTTCTGCCTCTTCAGCAAAAAATGGCCCAGAAAATAATGAAGCTGATACAAGGAGATTTCATTGAGAAGCCGGACTTCGCCCTGAAGTCTATCGGTAAGTGGTCACCTCCCGCCATGTGCGCGCCTCACGTTTCCTCAGACACTCTTCGGAGGGTGGGTCTGGGTGCTGGTCTGGTGCACCCTCTGCTGCTGGGAAGTTTGTCTTCAGAGCTCACCCTGCTCCCCTGATGGATTTCTTTAACGGAGGCTGACGTGGGGAGGAGAGGCCCTGCACCCTCCTCCTCCCACTCCCCGTCCTCCAACCCAGGGGTCACCTGCCTTGCCCCAGGTGGGGAAGACTGACCACATTAAAAACCAACACGGGCCCAAGTACAGTTGGGGACTGGTGCTTCGAAAAAGTAAAGCAGGTGGCTGGGAGGGAGGGGTCCTGGCAGCGGGCGGGGCAGGGGGAGCGTTTGGGCTGCAACCTGGTGGGGAAGGAAAAGCATTCCAGATCAAGGAAACTGATTTGAAAGGTGCCCCTGTAAGGTCACGGCGGGATGGTGGGATCGAGTGAGGGCATGCCGGAGGAAGTGAGGTGGGGCCGGCAGGGCCGATTGCCTCTGTCCGGCAGCCACCGCCTGGCCCAGGCACCCTCAGACCCAAACAGATGTGAGGTCAGAGGGCATCAGTTTAACCTTCCAGGGCTGGAGTAATGAGTGTAAGAATTTCTCTTCTGGGAAATGGGGGTACTAGTCAGAATAGCCCTAACAATGATGATGACATAAGGAGGGCTGACTCGGCGGCGCCAGGCACTGCTGGACAGACACTGAGGTATGCGTTCATTTCAATCTCACAACAACCCTCTGAGGTGGGTGGTATCTGTCATTCCTTCTATTGTTGTTGTTGTTATTCCCATTTCCCCGAGAGCACTGAGGTCCAGAGAGACCCGGTGTCTCATCCAACTGCACTGGACACAGAGTCAGTGCCCCATCAGTGAGGCTCCCCTGCACCAGGCAGAGGTGGGGGAGCTGCTCAGCTGAGACCTTCCATCCCCCACCTTTCATACAGGAGCCTCTATTGACTTCGAGCAAACATCACCCACATACAACCACGACAAGGCTCGCTCCTACTGGAACTGGATCCGGCTGTGGAACTATGCACAGCCCCCGGACGTGATCCTCGAGGCAGGGGGCATGGCGGGCAAGGGGAGCGTGGCAGGGGTGTGGGCAGAGGTCTGGGGGTCTTCATTGGAAGCGAGGCTGGGGGTGAGAGTAAAGGGGATGGAGCCTGGGACAGGGGCAGGGCTTGATGCAGGAGACCGATGGGGCAGGGCAGGAGGCAGACGAAAGTGGCCATGGGTGGGGGTGGAGAAATCAGGGGCAAGAGCAGACAGCAGGGGCTACTGGGGGACTGGGCAGCAGCAGGAGACAGGCACAGGGATAGGGGACAGCCTGCTTTAGCTAGAAGGGGCCTCACCCAGCCCTCAAGACTGAAGGTCAGGGAACCCTGAAGGGCCTACACAGGCCCCTGTCCTCACTGCGCCGGGCTGAGGGGAAGACTCAGCTTGCTGCCTGCAGTCAGGGAGCTTCCTGGAGTTGGGGGCACTCATGCTAAGCTTTGTAGACAGGCAGGCTCTGGCTCACCCAGGAGGGCAGAGGGGGTTTAGGGGAGCAGGATGGAGTGAGGAGTCTGTCCTCATTAGGGGAGCAGGATGGGGTGAGGAGTCTGTCCTCATCCACCAGCCACCATAACCTCCCTTGCACCTGCCCCTCCAGCCCAACGTGACGCCTGGCAACTGCTGGGCCTTCTCGGGTGACCGCGGCCAGGTGACCATCCGGCTGGCCCAGAAGGTCTACCTGTACAACCTCACCCTGCAGCACATCCCCAAGACCATCTCACTGTCGGGCAGCCTGGACACGGCCCCCAAGGATTTTGTCATCTACGTGAGCAAACCCTGGAAGGGAGCAGGGTTTACTAGGGCAGCCGTCGGCAAACTTGTTAGTCCACAGAGCCAAATATCAACAGTAGAATGACTGAAATTTCTTTTGAGAGCCAAATTGTTTAAACTTAAACTTCTCCTAACACCACTTCTTCAAAATAGACTCTCCCAGGCCGTGGTATTTTGTAGAAGAACCACACTCAAGGGGTCAAAGAGCCGCATGTGGCTCCCGAGCCACAGTTTGCTGACCACGGACCTAGGGGATGGCCTCATAATGGCAGCATGCCAGGCTCTGTGGTAAACTGCACAACTCATGCAGGCTGGCGGGCCGGGGTGAGGCTCTGTTAAGGCGGGGCATGGCCAGGGTCAGGGTCAGGGTCAGGTCACAGCCTTCAAGAACAGGGGATAACAGTATTCCATATCAACTCCAGCTTTTCACAGCTAGTTTAGTTCTCAGAGACCCATTTCACTGATCAGGAGACTGAGGTCCGGAGAAGGGTAAGAGAAACACACAAATCCTACAAGCCCACGGCCGAGTAGAGGTGGACCCTCAGCCTCCTGAGCCCCAGGCCAGAGCTCTTTTCTGTCCGTTATTCTGTCCTGCCACAGAATGGTCCCCAAAGAGGTAGGGAGCAAGTCTCCACCAGAGAGTGGCAGCACTCTCGGAAGGTCCTGCCTGTGTCTGACCCTTTCTTCTTGGTTCTGATTCCACAGGGCATGGAAGGCTCCCCCAGGGAGGAGGTGTTCCTGGGGGCATTTCAGTTCCAGCCTGAAAACATCATTCAGACGTTCCAGCTCCAGGTACCTGAGAAAAGCCGCCCTTCTGGGCACCTGCTAAATGCACTGTGTGCCGGGCTTTCCCCAGGGGACCCCGCTTCATCTCCCAGCAGCCCCCCGAGGTGCACAGACCTTCTTGACAAAGAAGGAAACTGGGGCTCAGAGTGAGGGACCTGCCCTGAGAGAGCCAGGCAGCCTCTGGCAGTCCCGGGTCTGCCCAGGGGCCCCCCGGGGGCAGCAGATGTTGAGCGGGAAGGGCCCCTCAGGCTTGGAATGCTGGCTTCCAACGTGGCATCTCCATGCTGGACGGTCCATTATCAGCACTTGGTCCAACCATCGGCGGGGAGACTTGAGGGGAGGGAGCTGGAGACAGGAGGAGGACTCGACGAGTAGCTGCTGGAATGGCCCTGAGACTTGGTGGAATAGCTAGGCTTGGGAGCTGACCCTGGTCTGAATCCTGATGCAACACAAATTCTGTGTGATCTGGGTCATTCCCTTCCTCGCTGGGCCTCAGTTTCCCTTTGTATTATTCCCTGTGAGGCAGAGACAGTCCCGTCTCCTACATCTACTATGTTCCAGGTGCCAGTACATCCTCCAGCTCCAAGGTCTCATTCCATGCTCACAGCAACTGTGGGACACGGGTGTTCCCACTCCAGTTTCACAGGGCGGGGGGGGCTAAAGCTCAGAGAGCAATGGCCATAGACTCAGGGTCCCACAGCACATAGGTGCCAGGGCCCCAACGCCGGGACACCTCCCTAATCAGTGTGTCTGTCCTTCTGACCTTAGCATCTTCCATCCCAGCCCCTGAGTATCTACATCCTATGTGGCCTTGGAACTGTCCATTCCCCTCTCTGGGCCTCAGTTTCCCCTCCTATGAAACGGGTCCCTACCACTCCCAAACGCCCTTCTGAACAGGCAGAGCTGGGGCCTAGGGGAGAACTGCCCCATGTCTGTGACTCTCTTTCAGAACCAGCCCACCCGGACTTTTGGGGCAGTCAAGGTGAAGATCTCAAGCAACTGGGGGAACCCACGCTTTACCTGCCTGTACCGCGTGCGAGTGCACGGCTCTGTGACCCCACCCAGAGAGCAGCCTAAATGATCGCCCACCCGAGAGAGATTAAAGTTTATTCTTCACGACCCAGGCCAAGTCTCTGGGTCTTTGCATTTGATGTTGCGATTATTGGTCATGTACTGGGTGCACAGGCATTCTCACAATAGCTCCAGGTGCCCCCATTTCACAGATGGGACAGTGAAGGCCCCCAGGAACAAAGTGACTTGCCAGAGGTCACAGCCAGAAAATGGCAGCATCAGGATTCAAACTGCCTGACGGCTGTACGTAAGCCATCTCCCTTGCTCCAAGTTGAGCTCTGCCCTTGACCCAGGCATGACCTTGGGCTAGACCCAGCTCTCTCAGGGCCTCAGTCTCCCCAACAGTTCATGGGGACAGGATTATGGCTGTATACCAGGCAAGGTGGAAGATGGGAACTCTCGCCCCTGCCCACCTTGGAGTGTTTCAGCATCTTACAGGTGATGTGCTGTGTGGCATTAGGCAGGACACACCCTCTCTGGACCTCAGTTTTTCCAGGTATAAAGAAACATTTATTCTCTCTTTTGTGCATCAAAAACATAACATCGAGTAGTATAATGGCAACCCACAGAATGGGAGAAAATATTTGTGAATCATGTACCTGATAAAGGATTAATAACCAGATTATATAAAGAATTCCTATGAAAGAAGCCATCAACAAAACAAAGCCCACTGCATGGGGGAACATATTTCCCAATGCTATTTCAGATAAGGGTTTAATCTCCAAAATTTACAGGGAACTCATACAACTTAATAAAATGAAGATAACCCAATCAAAAAATGGGCAAAAGACTTAGACAGTTTTTGAAAGAGGACGTATAGAAAGCCAAGAGACCCATGAAAACATGCTCAAAGTCACTAATCATCCGAGAGCTGCAAATCAAAACAATGAAATACCATCTCACACCTGTCAGAATGGCTATCATCAACAAATCAATAAATGGTGTTGGTGAGGATGTGGAGAAAAAGAAACCCTTGTGCACTGCTGGTAGGAATGCAGACGGGTGCAGCCACTGTGGTGTTTTCTCAAAAAACTAAAAATGGAACTCCCATTTGTCCCAGTAATCCCACTTCTAGGACTATATTCCAAGAAACCAGAAACTAATCAGAAAGGATGTATGCAACCCTATGTTCACAGCAGCACAATTTAACATAGCTACAATCTGGAAACAGCCTAGGAGCCCATCAGCAGATGAGTGGGTTAAAAAAACCGTGGTACATCTACGCAATGGAATATTACACTGCTGTGAAAAGAAGGAACTTTTATCATTTGCAATAGCATGGATGAAACTGGAGAGCATTATGCTAAGCGAAATAAGTTAGCATAATGAGAAAGATATATATCACATGTTATCACTCATATGTGGGATATAATGATCAACATAATTTGATGGATAAAAATAGATCCAGAGACAAATGGCAGAGGAGGTGGAGGCGGGGGAATTAGAGAGCAACCCAAGGACTTGTATGCATGCATATTAGCATAACCAATGGACACAGACACTGAGGCGGTGGGGGCTTGCCCAGGATGGGAATGGCTGGGATGGAGAGGACAACTGGAGAAAAATGAGACATATGTAAAACTTCAAACAATAAACAACACACACAAAAAGAATTTCTAAAACTCAACCACAAAAAAACACACAACCCAATTCAAAAATGAAGTAAGGACTGTACCAAAGATACAGACATTTCTCCAAAGATATATACAAATAACCAATAAGCACATAAAAAGATGCTCAATATCACTGATCATTAGGGAAATGAACATCTAAACTACAGTGAGATACTACCTCACACCCATTACAAATGGCTTCTATCAAAAAAAACAAACAGAAAATAGTAAGTTGAGGAGGATGTGGAGAAATCGGTACCCTTGGCATGTTGTGGGAATGAAAAGTGGTGCAACCATTATAGAAAACAGTGTGGCGATTCCTCAAAAAGTTAAAAGTGCTATTGCCATGTGATCCAGGAATTCCACTTGTTATATATCCAGAAGAACTGAAGATGATCTCAAGGAGATATTTGCACACCCATGTTCCTAGCATTATTCACAGTAGCTAAAGTGTGGATCCAATCAGATGTGCATCAACAAATGGATAACAAAAAATGTACATGAAATGAAAAATTATTCAATCTTAAAAAGGAAAGATATTCTGACAGTTTTACAAGAGGAAAAGAGCTGTGGAGATGAATGGTGGTGATGGTTGCACAATGTTATGAATGCATTTAAAAC
>PVJN01054375.1:0-13427 GCA_004026805.1 Lasiurus borealis | reverse complement strand
CATGTGACAAGATCATCTGCATGCTGCTGTTTCCATAGAAACTCTAGAGGAATTGGCAGATAAAGAGACTATATTCACAGGGAAAGCTGAAAGGCACTTGGATGATTTCATTCACTTATTGTATTTCATTTTGTGCTTTTGAAAGTAGGTGAACACTGGAGATATAAATAAAACACACCCTGCTGCGATAGTGTTTTGGGTAATGAATTATTTTTCTCCTCCCACATGCACAGCAGCATATGTTAAGATGGGGAAACCCAGAGAGTAGGAAAACAAACAAACAAACAAAAGCTATTGGTTTGCTTCACATTTAATCACAGACCTTACAACTAACTTCATTTATGAGAGGCAGCAATAATGCTGGGGAAGGAGATAAAACAATCAACATCTAGTCTTATGGGACATGAAGCAGAAAATACAACACTAGATACCACGGTAATTCTAGCTTCTGCCGACAAACTTCAGTTTAAATGCAGCTCTTCTCAACAAGTCAAGTTACTGCCTTCTGTAGAACTAGGAAACTCACTTAGAAAAACAGATAGAAAACAGTTCCAGATTGGTTATTAGGAAAACTAGGTTCTGTAACTGCTCTGCTGTGATCTTGGGCAAATTAAGTTGATTTCTTTAGAATTTTGCATACCACAGTCTATAAACTATGGTTAACTACTGTTCTTATAAAGTTTTATTGGAACACATCCATTCCCATTTGTTTATAACAGAGCTAAACAGTTGTGACGGAGACTATTTTGGCTTGTAAGCTTAAAATTTTACTATCTGGTCCTTTAAGGAAATGTGTGTCAACCCATCATACAATAAGATCAATAATATCTGCTAAATTTAACTTCTGAGGAATTGGCTTAAGTATTTACTATGTGCCTGCTCTCTCCCCAGCAAAATCCTTGGCATAAGATGAGTTCACTGGTAGGGATTAATGAGAACAAATATGTTCTGACCTGCCTGAGTGTTTTACATTACAGTATCGTACAGGGATGGGGATGATCTGGGTTCCAGAATGCTGTCTTGGGTGCAATGTCTGACTACATGTACATTTTCTTGATATGTAAAATGACAGCAGCAGAGATTATAAGCCCTGAAAAAAAATGCATATACATATTAGCAACTTACCGGGTCATTCTCACTGGTGCAGGAAATAGCTCTAGGACTCTCAAATGGAACCTGGTTATCCAGGTGAGCAGCAAGACTTTGGGGTGCCTGGGTCCCCAGGCGCAAAACATGTCCAGGGTCCAACTAGAAAAGAAACCATTTTAGTGTTTTGTAATTATAAAGTTTATGCTTGCCACAACACCTAGTCTTTAAGCAATGTCTTTAACAGGGAAAAATGCCACTAACATACATTTTAGTTTTATGTGAAATGAGGATCCTTGTTATCATTTATAATTCTCTAAGTATAATCCACATTATTCATGCTCTGAATCTGTTCCAGCTTATGTTGCTACTAGAGGCCCAGTGCATGAATTTCGGGGAGGGGATGAGATAAGGGGGGTGCGCCTCAGTCTCACCTGCACTCTCTTGCAGCCTGTAACTCCTCGCTCCTCACTGCCCACCTGCTTCTTACCACTGCCAGGGAGGCAGGAGAGGCTCCCGCCACTGCTGCTGCGCTTGCCAGCCATGAGCCTGCCTTCTGGATGAGCGATATTCCCCTTGTGGGAGCACACTGACCACCAGGGGGCAGCTCATGCATTGGGCATCTGCCCCTGGTGGTCAGTTTGCATCATGGTGACCAGTCATTCTGGTTGTTCCGCCATAATGGTCGCTTAGGCTTTTATTATATACATGGAATGACCTGACAGTCAATGTGCCCCGAAGGGGTCCCAGATTGTAAGAGGGTGCAGGCCAGGCTGAGGGACCCCACTGGTGCATGATCAGGGCTGGGCAGGGTTGGTCAGCTGGGGAGGGACTGCAGAAGGGCTCCAGGGCATGTCTGGCCTGTCTCACTCAGTCCCAATCAGCTGAACCCCAGCAGCAAGCTAACCTACTGGTTGGAGCATCTGCCCCCTGATGGTCAGTGAATGTCATAGTGAGCAGTTGAGCAGCCTCAGCATATCATGCTTTGATTGGTTGAATGGACGACAGGACACTTAGCATATTGGGCTCTTATTATATAGAATATCAGGGCTCTGTCCCAAATAGAAACAAATAATTCCATTTGACATTATTCAGGAACATAGTATAGCTATTAACCTGAAGCAGAAAACTTCTTTAAAAAAAAAGTTTATTGATTTCAGAGAGGAAGGGAGTGGGAGAAGAGAGAGAGAAACATCAATGATGAGAGAGAATCATTGATTGGCTGCCTCCTGTGCAACCCCCACTGGGGATGGAGCCTGTAACCTGGGCATGTGCCCCTGACTAAAATTGAACCCGGGAGCCCTAGGTCCACAGACCAACACTCTGTCCACTGAGCCAAACCGGCCAAGGCAGAAACTTCTTTGAATGCTCTTGCCCACAATGATGAATGGTGGCCAGTACTGTTCAATTCTCAGCTGTCCAGTAATCATAGTCACTTCAGTTATTAGGGGATTAGTGCAATGTTCCTATTTGATAGGTGTAATTATACCCTATACAATTTTCTTGCCAGCTGTGTCCTGGAATAAAGAACATTTATTGATAAAAGAATGAGGGAGGATATACAGCATCTAGGTAAGTGAAAAGATAATGCTACATTCAGTGAACTGCAAATGGAAACCTCTGAACTAGGAAGGGATTGGGGGGATAATTTAGGAGACAAATCTGGCAAAATGCTACCTGGAGAACCCCCAAACTGAGTTTGAGGATAATAGGCTTATGTAGAAGTGAAAAGATGCCAGTTACAAGGGAAAGATTAGAATATGAAATCAGCAGAAGCAGATATAAAAGATAGCTGCAATAATGGAGCTACCTGATAAATCAATAGGTAACATGAAAGCTGCCTGTATTTAGTCTTACCCAGCAGCCTCAGAGTCAGAAAATGTGTATTATTTTCATACCAGCCCTCATAACACTTACATCCACTTAAAAAGACCTTAAACTCAGTAACACCTTTCTAATTGGTTATCTTTACCTCTAAATCTTTGACTCTTCATCTTTCATAGTATAAAAGACTTGTCCTCCCAAATATTAAGTTTAACCTTCTTCTAATAAAAAAGGTTGGTTTTGCCCTAGCTGATTTGGCTCGATGGATAGAGCGTCTACCTGCAGAATAAGGGTCCCAGGTTCAATTACAGTTAAGGGCACATGCCTAGGTTGCAGGCTTCATCCCCAGTGGGGGACGTGCAGGAGGCAGCTAATCAATGGTTCTCTCTCATCATTGATGTTTCTAATTCTCCCTCTTCTTTCCTCTCTGAAATCAATACAAATATATTAAAAAAGTTTCATTTCCTACTGATGACAAAATAAGCCTCAAAGTCCTTAGCATGGTAATCAAGGCCATGACTTCAATTGACCTCTCTAGTCTCATTCCTGAATGAGCTCCATATTCCAGTCAATGACCGTGCTATTACACGTTATTCACTTTGATACTTCTATACCGCTCATTCTACTTCAACTTCCCTCTTTCCCTGTTTAAGTCTTACTCCTCCTTTAAGGCTCATCTCAAATGTTACATCCTCTGTGAAGCTTTTTCAGATACCTCCAGTCAAAAGTAATTATTTTCCCTCTCTGCTGACAGCACTTTGTCTTGCATGGCATTAAAAAATAAAATAAAAAAAAGAAAATATATAAAATTTTCACCCAAGGATGTTTTCCTATTAATTTATTTTTTATTTTTAAAATATATTTTATTGATTTTTTACAGAGAGAAAGGGAGAGAGATAGAGAGTTAGAAACATCAATGAGAGAGAAACATTGATCAACTGCCTCCTGCACACCCCCTACTGGGGATGTGCCTGCAACCAAGGTACATGCCCTTGAATGGAATCAAACTTGGGACCCTTCAGTCCAAAGGCCGACGCTCTATCCACTGAACCTAACCAGTTAGGGCTTCCCATTAATTTTTAAAGAGAGTAAAAGAGAAGGGGAAAGAGAGAAGGTGACATTGATGTGAGACACACATGGTATGGTTTCCTCCTGCACAAACTCCCACCTGGGAATTGAAACTTAAACTGAGATATATTCCTTTGACCTGGAATCAAACTCGTGACCCTTTGGTCTGCAAGCCGATGCTCTAACCACTGAGAAAACTGGCCAGAGCAATAGGTTTCTTTAAAACATATTTTTATTGATTTTTAGAGAGGGAGAAAGAGAAACATGGATGTGAGAGTGCAACATCAATTGGCTGCCCCTTGCATGCCCTCCACTGCCCTGACTTGGAATCAAACCAGCAACCAGACCAGTATCAGGGACAAAACCCAACCAACTGAGCCTCCCCGGCCAGCGCTTGCATGGCATTTTTACTTTGCCTTGGACTGCATTCGTGGCTTTTGTTAACTGAATACTTGTTAGATGTGAGGCAATACAGAGTTTCAAACAAATTTCTGAGCTAAGAATCCTAGAAGATAGGTAGAATATTATCCTATCTTGTTTTATGATGAGGGAAACTAAGGTTCAGGGAAATTAAGTAATCTTGCCTAGGGCCACAGAGTTGGCAGGTGGTGAAGCCAGAATTCAAATTCAGGTGTGACTGACTCAAATCTATTCTTTTTATTATATACTATCTTATACATAAATCTGTCTCCCATTTTGGACAGAATGGATCAGATTTTATTCACTTTTGTATTTCCTTCTTAAAGTAACACACCACAAATACTTCATACTGTGCCCTGGAATAAAGAATCTTTCATTGGAGACATATAGCATGGAGTATGTAAAGCATCTAGCTAAGTGAAAATAAATTGCACTAATTCAACTCAATGAACTACAGACAGTTCATTGAGTTGAATTTTTGAAGCAAATTAAGAGCTAGCAAAATGGATTCCTTACTTATCACAGCATTATATTGAACCAGAACTTATAGATTTAATATAGAGTAACAGAGTTGCTAGAACTTTGAGGATGGCAGACATCAATACCTATCAAATATCCAAATTCTCTATATTTCCCAGCCTCCTGTACAGACAAATTGGGTTTTTTTGATTAATTCTCATAAATGAGCTCTACATGAATATAATTTGTGTCTTTTCCAGTCAGTCAGCTTAGAGTGACTATAAATCCTCTTTTCTCCCCCTGTTATGGCAACCTACAGGCTGCGGGGGCATCCCAAAATGAACTTTCATTCCCATGTCAAGCCCCTCCCACATGTGCCTGTCTATAAACCACTCTGGAAATACAGCAACAGGAAAAAAACAAAACAAAACAAAACACATGCACAGATCTTCATAAACAATATCATTTGTTGTGTTAAGCCAATGAGAATTCAGGGTCTGTTACCTCAGTACAGCCATCTGAATAGTATACCCTACTATTGATAGGACAGTGTACTCAATTCTACTGGAGAGCGAGCACCACGCCTCTAAAAGTAGTGAAGTGGGAAATTTAAGACATTCAAGGACCACAAGGTGGTGCTATTTCTACAAGAATTCTATGACTTGTTAACTGCTTTTTGAAGCAAATTAAGAGCTAGCAAAATGGATTCCTTACTTATCACAGCATCATCCAGCTAGTCTCTTGCTTCCAGGGAAAACAACTATAAGTACAATAGCCTCTACACAGTTCCAGAATGAACATCACACAGCTAAGAACAGCATTCATGAACCAATCAAGACAGTTGCTCTAAATCAATCTACGTGAAGCACAAATTTCTTCAGATATCTCTGCATTTTGGACTCAAGTCTTCCAATCCTGCTATTAAAGAAATTGTAGCTTTTAAAATGTTAGACCTGAATTCTTTCTCTGTTGATCCTTGCCTTTATTTTTATTTTATGTACATATGTTTATGGTAAACCACTGGGGAAAAATGAATTCTATAGGAGGAAGGGCTGCTTTTCTAGGAAATCTAATGTGTAGTAATTAAACAATGAGATGGAAGTGACTAAGCCCTTCTGGCTCAGTTCTCATTTTTCAGGATACAGCGCTGGGAGGATTTCCCCTGGGCCCTACTAACCCAGGTAAGTGCTCCTACTGGGTGCTTTACTAACAGCACCATACTATATATAACAACCATTTGTTCATGATTCCCCTACTGACACTGAGATCCTATACTGCATGAACTTTAACATGCAATATAGCACAGTGGTTAAGGACACCGGCTTTGAAGTCAGACTAACCTGGTACCTAGTCTGGGCTCTGCAATTTCACAGCCTCTTACTTTGCCTTCCTAATCTCAATTTCTGTGCCTGAGAAACAAAGCTATCATTTAATTCCTGGGTTATTGTGACAACTAAAAAAGTATTCAGTGCCTGGCGCATAAGCATAAGGAATGCCCAACAGATAGTAACCATTAGTGAAATAAGTAATCTGAAAATCCTCAGTACTTGCAATATGGAAAGTACTGAAAACTATTTGCTAAATAAATGAAACAATGAAATAAAGCAACAAAATGTCTTTTTCATACATGATTTTATTCAACTATCTATCAGATACTTAGGGTCTAAACTGGCAACATATTTTTCTTTTAAATACTTCATTAAGAAATGATAATCTGCCCTAGCTGGTTTGGCTTAGTGGATAGAGCATTAACCTGTGGACTGAAGGGTCCCAGGTTCGATTCTAGCGAAGGGCACATGCCTGGGTCACAGGCTCAATACCCAGTAGGGGATGTGCAGGAGGCAGCCAGTCAATGATTCTCTCTCATCATTGATGTTTCTATCGCTCTCTCCCTTCCTCTCTGAAATCAATAAAGAAATAATTTTTTAAAAGAAAAAAATGATAATCTACCACTAGAGAATACTAATAAAAGTTAGTAAAGATAACTGCAATCTATCTTTTAAAAAATGTTAATTCTCCCATGACATGGTAAATTCTCAAGCAGAACTATTCTATGGAGACCTTGTTACTTGAAGATTTTTAGGGCAGCTGGGAGTGAAGTGAATGGAAAGAGAAATGGAACTGTAACTATTCATTTTTAAAAATATATATATTTTGTTGTTTTTTTACAGAAAGGAAGGGAGAGGGATAGAGAGTTAGAAACATCGATGAGAGAGAAATATCAATCAGCTGCCTCCTGCACACCTCCTACTGAGGGTGTGCCCGCAACCAAGGTACATGCCCTTGACCGAATTGAACCTGGGACTCTTCAGTCTGCAGGCTGATGCTCTATTCACTGAGCCAAACCGGTTAGGGGTGTAATTGTTCTTTTGAGTGTGAACTTGTAAATTAAAGTCAGCTGAAGTTCTCTAGTGCATTTAATTCTGGATATGGTAAATCCATATAAAAACAGAAATCCACCTACAGATAATTTGTACAAAGCATTTAAGTCAATTAGGACTCACCTTATGGACCCTGGAGACAAGTCTTGTCACTCCTTTCAGCATTGTCCCCACACTCTTCAAAAAGTGAAAAGGTCAGCCAGAACTGGGAAAATACATTTGCACAATGGATTAGTATTCTGAATATATAAAGAATGCCTACAAATAGATTAAAAAATGAGAAGACACAAACAGACATTTCACAGAAAAGTTTATACAGATGGATAGTAAGCCCATGAAAATTCTCATTACAAATCAGAGAAATATAAATTAAAACAACCACAATGAGATCATTCACAACCACCATATTGGGAAAATGATAAGGTCAGACAATAGCGAATGTTAAAGAGGCTGTGAAGGAAGCACTAGGAACTTCAATGAGAGAAGTAAGTGCTGTCAATGAGAGAGTAAGTACAAATACAGTAGGTCCTCGGGTTACATCAGAGATCTGTTCCTATGGTGTGAAGTCATAAGATTTTTGCCATAAGTCGGAACCCACATACATAAGCACTTAAGTCACTCACATGGAGCACATACACAGCAGTAATGAAGTGAAACAGTAAAAAAAATTTAAAAGATAACAATTCCTGATCTTTACTTGTGGTAAATACAGTAAATAATAAAAAACAAAGCACATGAGAAGCTTCAGGAGGGTGGGGCATAGGGCAGCAGAGTTATTGGCGCACAGATTCATGCACAGGGCTACTAGTACATACATATTTAGTAAAACTGAAAGAAAAATGCAAGAGAATAAGCACATCATTTGGAATAATGCTTACTCTTAAAGAGAAAGGGATAAGACTGGAATGAGCAAACGAAGAAATTGGTAATGATCTCTAATGCTAGCTAATGGGTACATGAATATTTGTTTAGGAGAAATAGGTATTGAATATTTAATTAGTATAACATTACCCAAAAGACAACATGTTAGTTAAATAGGTTGAAATTTCCTTATTGACATCTGTGCTATGGTTCTCACTCTTGCCTGCACACCGATGTCTGTCTCACTATCAAACAGGTTTGCTGGCTAGTCAAGGTTGGCCTTATCTTCGATGACTGATTCTGCTCTACACTGTCCCTCATCCGCTAGCAGTGTATCCTGGACTTGTCATAGCAGTGGCAGAGGTCCAAGGGACCTGAAATAACTTAAGACCTCTTCAAACCTGGCTTGGCATCAGCATGGTCTTCTGTCACATTCTATTGCATCTTAAGTTGAACAACCCAGGTTCAAAGAATGGGAAATAGATTTTACTTCTTAATGGGAAGACCTGCAAAATCACAATTTTTCTGGCATAGAAACCAGTGTACTGTTAAAGAATGGGGAGGCTTGAATGTAAATATGGTTATTGGACTTAAGAGACATTCTCCATCATTATACCATATTTTTCCCTAGATGGCCTCAATCCCTTATTTGTGCAGCTATTTGTTGATTTTGATCTTAGCAAAGAATAAGTGAGTTATTAAAATTCATTTTATTAATTTGAACCTTATTTGTTATCTTTTATGAATAAAAATTTGTAAATTCACTATTTTAAACATTTAATTATAAAGTTAATGAGTAGGTTTTATCTTTAAAAATTTCTTTAAAAACATTTTTAAAATTTATTTATTGATTGCCTGGGCCTGTGTTCTCAGTGGTTAGAGTATCAGCCCATGCACCAAAAGGTCTCAGGTTTGATTCCAGGTCAAGGGCACATACCTACGTCCCAGGTTCTGTCCCAGCCCCAGTAAGGGAGAGTGTGGGAGGCAACCAATCCTCTCCTCCTCCCCCCGCCACACACACATACTTTCTTCCTTTCCACTCTCTCTGAAAATCAATGGAAAAAGTATCTTGGGGTGAGGATTAACAAACAAAATTTATTTATTGATTTTTGAGAGAGAAAGAGACACCAATTTGTTTTTCCACTTATTTATGCATTCATTGGTTGCTTTTTATGTGTTCTGAGGAGGGATCGAACTGAAAACCTTGGCATATTGAGATGACCAAATGACCTATGCAGCCAAGGCTTTAAAAATTTATTTTAACATCCAAAGCCTTATTTTTAAAGTTTATATTACAAAGCTTTTCCTATTTACCTATACTGCATTTAGAAAACATCTCAGCAAGGAAGCACCATGAAACAAATGTTTATTTGCTTCTATTGCAGGGGGAATCTGAGAGCAGTTTAGCTAATACCTACTGCTAGACAGTAATATTATATAGCCCATCCTATATAATAAAAGCCTAATATGCAAATCTACTCAACAGTGGAATGACCGGTTGCTATGACATGCACTGGCCACCAGGGAGCAGACACTCAATGCAGGAGCTTCCCCCAGCCTGCAGGCCCCAGGCCAGCCAAAGTGGATGCCAGTGGGGGCTCTCCTGACCTGCAGATTGGCCCTGACCACTGGCCAGGCTGAGAGACCCTACCCATGGACGAATTTCATGCGTCTGGCCTCTAGTATATTATACAGCTTGAGGAGAAGCAGAGCCATAGGGAAATACAGATAGACCTTGGAGATATTGTGGGTTTGGTTCCAGATCACTGTAATAAAGTGAGTACTGCAGTTAAGTGAGTTGTAATCTTTTTGCTGGTGGACATTTGTAGAAAAACACAACACCTATAAAGCACAATAAAGTGAAGTGTAATAAAATGCGGTATGCCTCTACTGGAAATCTAGGCAGCGTTGAGTGCCTATAACTTTGTTTAAAGAAAACTTTCAGCTAAACCACAACTGCACTTAAAGCACAAATCACAATCCAAACCATAGTACTTGGAGGTTAGTTCTGATTGGCTCCCCTTTCTATATTAGTTTCTTATTACTGCTCTAACAAATTACTACAAACTTAGTGGCATAAAACAACACAGATTTGCCACTTAAAAGAGTTCTGTGGGCCAGGTATCCAAAATCAAAGTGTCTGCAGGCTTGGATTCTTTCTGCGGGCTCTAGTAGAGAATCTGTTGAGGAGGTGTGTGATTTTTTTTTTTTTTTTGGTGCCGTGACTGGGATCCGAACCGAGGTTGCTGCGGACACAACGCAGAGTACTAACCACTATACAATCACAGCCTGATTTTTTTTAATTTAACTTTTTCAATTTAAAAGCCTACTTTCATCTTCAAAACCTTCAATAGCTGGTCAAGTTTTTGTCATATTGCATCACTTTGACACTTCCATCTCCCTCTTACAGTAAGTCTATCAAGTAATCCAGGATATTCTCCCTATTCTAAGGTTAGCTCGTTAGCAACCTCCATTCCACCTGCATACTTAATTTCCTCTTGTCATGTGATCTATTCACAGGTCCCAGGGATTAGGACATGAACATCTTTGGGGGAACCATTATTTTGTTTCTCATGTCCTCCTTGGTTCAAATAATTCAGCATTCACTCATTCAATAAGGCCATGCTGACAATTCATAACTTAGTGCAGTTACTGAAAGCTAATTGAAGGCAGAGACCATAAGTAGTAACTTTCTTTATAAACTGGTGGAATTTACCAGGAAGGCAATGTGGTATAGTGAAATAATTTAAGTTTTTTTAAAAATATATTTTGTTGATTTTTCAGAGAGGAAGGAAGAGGGATAGAGAGTTAGAAACATCGATGAGAGACATGGATCAGCCGCCTCCTGCACGCCCCCTGCTGAGGATGTGCCCGCAACCAAGGTACATGCCCTTGACTGGAATCGAACCTGGGACCCTTCAGTCTGAAGGCCAACACTCTATCCACTGAGTCAAACCAGTTTCGGCTAATTTAAGTTTTTAAGAGACAGACAAACTAAAGCCTAAAGATAAACTTACTGGACTTCTCTGAGCCTCAGGCTTTTAATGGGGATGAGGTGATCTACCTCAACATACTGTATATTGTAAGGATTAAATAGGAACACATGTTCTCCTTTCTGAAGGACATACAAGATAATGCTAATTCGCTTTCCCTTCTCATGTTTAAAGTATCTAACATTCACGTCAACATTTCCATGACTCACATGTTTAAAGTATCTAACATTCACATCAACATTTCCATTTCTCTGCCCTCAAATTAAAAACGTGTTGGCAGGATAACACACTTGCATATAAAACGCAAAGAAAGATCAAAATGCCCTAGCTGGTGTGGCTCAATAGCTAGAGTGTCTGTCTGCCTGTGAACTGAAGGGTCCCAGGTTCAATTCCTAGTCAAGGGCACATGCCAGGGTTTCCTGCGTGCCTGCAGGCGGCAGCCGAGGGGTGATTCTCTCCCATTACTGATGTTTCTAGCTTTCTCTTTCTCCCTTCCTCTTAGAAACCAATAAAAAAAATAATAATAAAAAGATCAAGGTAAACCTAAATGGGCTCCATGAAAGAGTTGGAACTTGAGACATAGGAAAAGCAAATATATAGTTGTGTAATTAAAACTGTTTCCTTAAAAAAAGAAAAGAAAAAAAAAAAGCAAGCCATCATAACCTGATCCACACATTGAAGTATGATTCAGGTGAAATTTAGGAGTGTCTACTTGAACTTGACTAGACCTTCGAGACTTTCAAACTATATCCTCTAGGACCCAAGAAACCCACATGGTGTTGCAGAAAAAAAGGGAAACCTCCGCAGATCCCTTTCCTAATTGATTCTGCTTTTCCCCTTTGAGTGAAATGAAGAGACTTTGGGATGACCAGTGTGCTTTTAAGAGTTCACAGAGTTCTGCATTCGGTTATGCAGAGTAAACGTTTGGTACCGAGGAGTGTCGAGAAGCAAGTTATTAAGGAGCCGCGGAAATCTGATAGGCCTCATTTTTGCATAGTTTTTTTTTTATCCACGGCTTGGGAGAGAGTAACACACAACCACCAATTACACCCACAACAACCCTTATCGACATCAGCAGTTCTCTGCGCGATAACACCGTCCGTCCGTCCTCGTGCACTTTCCCTGTGCCTGGGAGCTAATTCTCTTCCTCTAACAGGGAGGCAGCGGAGCAAAAGAACTTTACGAAGGACGCGCCGGACCCTGGGAGAACGGGTCCGGGACGGAACCAGACATAAAAGCAGGGCGTCTTCATCCTCTTGTAACACCTGAAGTTTGCAAAGGCATCACCCCATGCACGAGGGAGGAATCGTGCACAGGAAGGCAGCGGCGTGTAGAAAAGCGAGGAAAACCTAAGCGGGGTTTGGAGAGGGAGAGAGAGAGAGAGGAGGACACACCACGGCGCGCGGGTTCTTCTTTGGGTCCCCAAGTCCGCCGGCACCAGGGAGCCCAGGAACAAGTCCCCCCGCTAAGAGGGTCATCGGTCCCCCACTTCGCCCCACTTCCTACCTCCTGAGAGTTCGCAGCCAGCCCAGCCGCTCCCTTCCCTCGCGGGGGTAGAAAAGCCCTGCGCGGCTTCGCTCCCGCGGCCGAGAGCCGCGCGCGGCCCGGGTCCCGCCGACGGAGCGGGGAGGAGAGCGCAGCTCGGCCGGCGCCGCGGCCCGGGTCCCCCCCAGCGGAGCAGCAGGCGCGGCCCCTCCGGCAGGAAACTCCTCAACGCGCAGCCGCCGCGGCCTCCAACCAACCGCCCAGCGGAGGGGCGCCGCGCCGCCCCGGACCCCCCGCGCCGGGGCTGGCGGCGGAGGGAGACGCGAGGCCGGCCGCCGCGGCGCCGAGGCCCGGGCAGGTCAGTAGCCGGCGGCCCTCCGGGCGCCACGCGGAACGTCCCAGCCGCCGCCGCCGCCGCCGCCGCCGCCCGCCGCGCCGCCCGCTCGCGCCGCGGCCGGAATGGAACAGGCCCGCGGGGGGGATTGTGGGAGACGCACGCGCGCGGGGCGGAGGGAAGGCGGGGGGGCGGGGGGGCGCGAGGCGGCGGCGGCGGCGGCTGTTGGCGGCAGTGGGGGCGGGGGCAGGGGGGAGGGAAGCCGAGGAGCCGGACGCGGAGGCCGGGGCTCGCGCCGCGCGGAGGTAACGCGGGGAGGGCCGCGCCGGGGCCGCGGGGGAAGCGGGGAAAGCGGGGCGGGGAGGCGCCCTTGAGCGGAGCGCGCACGGGGCCCGGCGGGCGCGCGAGGCGCCCAGAGGCGGCGGTTGGTGGGAGCCGCGAGCGGCGAGCCCAGCTGCTCTCGGGCGCGTGTGGGCGGGCGGGAGCAGCTGGGCTCGCCGCTCGCGGCTCCCACCA
>PVJN01054374.1:0-13427 GCA_004026805.1 Lasiurus borealis | reverse complement strand
CCCTTTTCTGTTCTTCATTGCTTGACTAGCATTGTTTTACAGAATATTTCAGACCTGGTCTGGAAAGAGACCGTTTGGAGACGTAGAAAGATGTATAAAAGGGAGAGCAGGAGGCCAAGGTACCCAATATCAAGGAGGCTGGAGTCGGAAGGATTAACTGTAGGTCAAAGCACAACCAAGAAGCAAAGTTCAAAGACTCTAGCAGGTTTTAAGGTGGTTTTTCAGGATGTGTCTGAGTTAGCTATGGAAGATCTAGCAGTTCAAGGCCAGCAAAACCAAAGCAACAAGGTCATTACCATATTCACTGCTCAATGCAAGAAAGCAAAAACTAGGTAGCTCTCAGACCCAGATATTCCCAAGCACCTGAGTCACTCTGTAGACTCAGTGAATATTACTGGCTTGCGTGGAGCTTTTATTTTACTAACTCTAAGACAGACGAGTAGCCTTGTCTCTTTGTTGTTGTTGTTAATCCTCACCTGAGGATATTTTCCCATTGATTTTGAGAGACAGTGAAAGGAAGGAGGAGAGAAAGAGAAACATCGATGTGAGAGAGACACATCGATTGGTTGCCTCCTGCCTGGGCCCCAAGCAGGGCCAGGGATCAAGCCTGCAACGGAGGTACATTCCCTTGACCAGAATTGAACCCGGGACCTTTCAGTTTGTGGGCTGACACTCTATCCAAAGTGACTATTTAAGTGTTTCTAAATTGTGCTCTGAGCTTTCCAAGGTGGAAGTGAAAATAAACATATCTTAGCAAGTGTAAGTAGGTGGCTAAGGCAAGTAGCCATGTCGCTTACATGGCTTCCTTGGTAAACGTTCTCAATTCTCCCCAGTGACCTGTTTCAGCAGCAGATGCCAATGCCTTGTTTCCTGTCTGACTCCAAGTGTGTCATGACTTAGGACAAGGGGACCTGGAGCAGGCCTATCAGACTGTCACCTTTGTTTTCTTGGAAATAGCCATGACCCAGAGTACTTGCAAGAGGCGGGGCCAGATAAAGTATGTGGACACCAGGCAGGCTGATTAGTTGGCATCCGACTCACTGATACTCTTTAAACATCATGTTCAAATATGTACTAAAATAGTTTGTAATATATTTAGTAGGTAGGGGAAGGGAATCTAATTATCTATTAATAAAAATGCATTTATAACTTTATTTTCTCTAGGTTTTTGGTTTGCAATTTTTACCACATCGGACCACTTTAACCTTTGGGTAATAAAATGACTCTCTTGCACCCATGTTAGTTGATTGCTTGCTTCATTTCAGGACCATTCCCATAGCCTGCAGTTGTTCTGTACACTTCACACGTGTTAGTACCCAATATATAGCTAAGTTAGGGGTTTTTGTGTGTGTGTGTTTTTTTAATATGTTTTCATGGATTTCAGAAAGAGGAAAGGAGAGGGAGCGAGAGATAGAAACATCAATGATGAGAGGGAATCATTGAGCAGCTGCCTCTGCACACCCCACAATGAGGATTGAGCCCAGAACCCGGGCATGTGCCCTGACTGGGAATCAAACTGTGACCTCCTGGTTCATGGGTTGATGCTCAACCACTGAATCACATCAGCCAGGCCCGTTGGGTTTTTTAAATTTTCACTGCTATCTACTTACTGTATTTTCCAGCATATAAGATTAACCCAGGAAAATCTTCTCAAAAGTCAGGGGTCATCTAATAGGGCGGATATATCCCAAACTCTATATTTTAACTGGAAAAGTTGGGGGTCATCTTATACGCCCAGTCGTCTTATACGCCAGGAAACACGGTATACAGTGGTACCTCAATATACAAGTGCCCTAACATACGAGATTTTTGAGATACGAGCCATCCAGCAAGCTATTTTTGCTTTGAAATACGAGCAACATTTGAGATAGAAGTAATCGCGGGGATCTGCTGGCTGCACATGACCCACCAGTTTACCGCGACTCGAGCGTCTCATAGTTTCCCACGCCTCAAGGTTACGGAACGAATTAAACTCGTATCTCGAGGTACCACTGTATTCAGGTGGGACTAGTTCATTCGCCAGTAATTTCAGGCGTGGCTGTGGGAACCTGAGCTCACCGGCACCTTATTTGCAATTTATTTGGTTATGATATAGTACAGTGTGTTAGCTCATGCCCTGCACTGCTCAGCCACACCTTCATCGAGCTCTGACGGTGGGGGGCTGAGAAGACTCTGGAGTCTGTTATTTGGGCTTCTAATCCCAGAGAGAATAGATCTAAGGCTACAGAAAAGAGGTCTCCGGGATTCTTTCCATCTTCTATTGTGTGAGCCATGGTTTGGGAAGGCACAGTCACAAAACAGCACACACATCTTATCTTCCCCTTTCAGTCCCGCTCTTTGCAAGCGAGGACCCAGAACCCCCAGCTGAGCACATGCTGCCAGAGGCCTGCCAGCTGGGAAGTCACATGGGCAGCCTCCCAGGTGCAGTGCGTGATTCACACACACGAGCTGGCTGAGCAGGTCTGACAGGTACCAAGACACTGACCGGGATCTGCCTTTTAGCCTGAACCAACCACGTCGTCAGTGGGCAACGATTTCTGTTACCGGATTAGCCAACTCTCATGGTAATAACTGAGACCTCTTCTAACTGTTTTGAGAGAGAGAGAGAGAGAGAGAACAAGAGAAAACAACCCTGACCATGTTCCGAAGCCAGGCTGCTGTCACTAAGCAATGAAGCAAAAAAGCTCGAGTCGCCCTTGCATAAGTGGGAATTTGTGGTTTCCAAAGCTGCCCATTCCCCAAACGACTAAAATATGTTATTGGCATTTGGCACTGTTTCCTATGTTTTGCTCTCCTTAAATTTCTCTTTAAAAGGGTTTGAGTTTAAAGGCAGAACCACTGAAAAATGCTATTTAATCACAGAACTGTGAAAGGCCAGCCCGGAGTTAACCCCAGCATGCCCTGTTTTTGTTTTGTTAAACCAGAACCTTGAACCCGGCTTATTCCCAGGGGTTCTCGAAAGCCCGAGGGTTGGCGGGAGGGGGGGAAAAGAGGGAGGCCGAGGAAAGAGAGCCAGGACACCAAACCGGCCCTCGGACCTCGGAAGGCGCCGCCCTACACTGAGGCCTCCCTCCCTCGCCAGGCCAGGCCCAGCGACTCCATGGTGTACAGTGGAGAGAGGAACAGGAAGGGAAAGAAGATGGAAGAGCCACCCACCGTCAAGGGGAAGAGTCACAGGCCCTGTTGGCCCCAAATCAATTTTTAGAAAGTTTTCCCAGATTGTAAGTGTGTATCATTACAGAGAATTGGGGGAGTAGAGAAAACTGCTAAAGAGAAAATAGCCATCAGGCAGCATGGCAGAGAGGATCAGATCCCAGCCCGTGGCAGACCTGAGTCTGAGCTCCACTTCCCAGCGTCCTCGTCTCTAAGGCATGGGGAGTGAGACCCTTATAGATGATGGGAGGACTGAATCAGATGACACACCCGGCTAGTGCTGGCCATCGCTGCTGCTGTCAGTACAGTGGTACCTCGAGATACAAGTGCCCTAACATACAAGATTTTTGAGATACGAGCCATCGAGAGAGCGATTTTTGCTTTGAAATACGAGCAACAGTTGAGATACAAGTAATCATGCGGATCGGCCAGCTGCACACGACCCACCAGTTTACCAAGACTCAAGCGTCTCAGTTTCCCACGCGTCAAGGTTACGGAACGAATTAAACTCGTATCTCAAGGTACCACTGTATTACTATTGGCCTACCATCCCAGTGAACATGTAGGTAGAAACCCATCAGCTCGTTCTTTTCTGTGCATGTCTAGATCTAAAACGTGGCTCCTTCTTCACAGCATGTAAGTTTTTATCCCTTTTTAACAAACTAAATAATTTTCAGAAGCACTAGCTATTTTGAATTCCTGTATAAGATCTCATCGGCTATACTTGAAGACCTTCTCCTTTTGATTGGACAGTTAGGCGTTTCCGATTTCATATTGTAAGTAGCATGATGATAAATATCCTGTACAAACTTGAGCTTCTGATTAAGATATATTCAGAAGAAGGACTACTATCGTCAGAGGATTTGAATTTTTTAAAAGTTCTGGGTACAATTTACTCTACTGAAACCCACCAACAGTATAAACACGTTCTCCCTCATATCACTGACCGATTAGCCATCGCCACTTAAAAAACACACACACACATAGTTTGGGTCATTTTAGAGACAAAAAAAAAAAAAAAGATTTCTCATTGACTATTTTTTTAATTACTTGTAGTTAAATATATTTTTTATGTTTTATTACTACTTTTTTTTAATCCTCACTGGAGGATATTTTTCCATTGATTTTTAAAGCGAGTGGAAGGGAGGAGGGAGAGAGAAAAAAACATCCATGTGAGAAATACACATCGATTGGTTGCCTCCCACATGCACCCTGACAAGGGCTGAGGATTGAGCCTGAAAGTGAGGCACTGACCGGAGTCCAACCCACAACCCTTCAGTCCATAGGCTGACGCTCTACCCACTGAGCCAAACCAGCAAGGGCTATTTTTTCATTAATTGTTTGATCATGTCTTTTATCTATTTGAGGGCAAACTATCTTTTCAGTAAATTTATATAAGTTCCTCATATATTAGGCTATCAACACTTCATGTGTGATATTTTCACTAATTTTATTGTTTGCCCTTAGATTTTATATGTGACTGGAGGCCTGGTGCATGAAATTTGTGCATGGGGGTGCAGGAGGAGGAGTCCCTTCAGTCTAACCTGCACCCTCTGAAATCCAGGACCCCTCCAGAGATGTCCAACTGCTGGTTTAGGTCGGCAGTCAGACATTCCTCTCACAATCTGGAATCATTGGCTTCTAACTGCTCACCTGCCTGCCTGATTGCCCCTAACTGCCTGCCTGATTGCCCCTATGCTGGTTTGGTAGCCCCATGCAGCCCTCTGTTCAGTCGTTCGGTCGTCTCTCACTAAAACTCCTGCCAGCCTGGTCACCCCATGTAGCGTGCTGCTCAGTCATTTGGTTGTCCCTCACTAACCCCCCTGCTGGCCTGGTCACCTCATGCAGCCTGTTCGGTCATCTGTTTGGTTGTTTCGGTTGCTTAGGCTTTTATATATACAGATTTCTTTTTGATAAACAGAAGTTTACAGCATGTATGTGTTCAGATCTGTTGACTTTTTCCTTGTGTGTTTTTTATCTGTAGCTTTAAAACTTGCATAGCCTTCCCCGTGTTCAGGTCAGATAAATGATAATTTGCATTTTCTTGTATTTTTTAAAAACAGTTTACTTATACATTTAGTAACAAATTTCTGGGATTTATTTTACTTTGTGAAGCTATAGCTTGATTTTCTGCACCAAACTGTTAAGCAGTCATTTCTGCTTCACTTTTTAATGACCCGTGCTTTCTGTATTGACTTTTGATTCAAATTCATCATAATCTAATTACATGTGTGTCCTGGAGTTTGCTTCTGACCAATCACTTCTACTTCCTCAATCCCAACCCCAATGCCAGTTCCAATTACTTAACTATTACAATATATTTTAATGTCTGATAGCCCAAATACAGCCACATATTGTTTCACACAATTGTCTGACTCAAGCCTGCTCTTCTATTCCTCCAGATCGTCTCTGGAATCACCCTGTCAGCCCAATTTACCTTTTAAGTTATTTCAATAATTAAGCTGTTCCAAATTGGATACTTAAACTCTTTTTCCTCAGCAATGAGACTCTTTAGCTTGGAGCTTGAAAATATGCACATGGAGCCCTGACTGGTTTGGCTCAGTAGATAAAGCGTCGGCCTGCAGACTCAAAGGTCCCAGGTTCGATTCCGGTCAAGGGTATGTACCTTGGTTGCAGGCACATTCCCAGCAGGGGGGTGTGCAGGAGGCAGCTGATTGATGTTACTCTCTCTTTCTCGCCCTTTCTCTCTGTAAAAAGTTAATAAAATATATTTAAAAAAATATACATATACACATGGAGTTTAAATATCTGCAAAAAAAAGCATTTAGCCATCTTAAATGCAAGTAAGATTGGGTAATCACCACCAAGTCCTGCCAGATCTTGTCGGAGGCCATCGCAGAGCCAGCCACTTCCTGTCGAGTCGTGCGGCTTTCCAGATTGCACGTTAACACTCGCTCCTGAGATACAGAAGCTGAACATATACCAAGCGTTCGGATGCTCTGGTGGTTTTGTTAATCCTACATCATCAACAGGAATGTCAGCTATTCCAATAATCAAAAGCTCTCCAAGACCGGTTCAGAAATGGCCCGGCGTGGCCTTTCTGGCTGCCCACAGAGTCTTCCTCCATTGTCCTCGTGTTTGGAGAGCCGCTGGCTCATCCTTCAGGAATTACAATGTCCCGGGAGCTCGCGAATCCCACGTCCCCCAGAGGTTCCCCTAAAGGGAATGTGGTGTTCAACTGGCAGCAACTTCTCCTCTTGCCCTCCGCCTTCAGGCCGTTAGACCATAACCCCATCTGGCCAGAGACTTGCCATTTTGCTTGGACAAAGTTCCAATTTAAATGTTTGCTTCTAGGGCCTGCAGTGGGAATATTCCAGAAGTATTCTGTTGTGTGTGTGTGTGTGTGTGTGTGTGTGTGTTTTTTAATGCAAAAGTTGCATGCACTTGGAAAGGCCTAGGATGGAAAGGAAGCATGAGCCATTCCTTTTTCATTGGTGACCTGTTTATACCTGTGGAAGGCACTGAGCATGAGGGGCTTTGCTGGCAGCTGAGTACCAAACCTAACCCTAACCCTAAGTACCAAATGCCTTTGGAAGTAAGTGGCATTTGAGGCAGGAGTGAGCGGGGTGGTGTCCTGGGTTCAGACTCCAGCTGAGCCGGCTATTGGCTCTCACCATGAAGCCAGACCCTCCTCCTTTCTGTGTCTCTGTGTGTCTGGCTGTAAAATGACTATGTACTACTTATTTGGGGCAGTGGCAGGAAGAACTAGAAATAAATACAGAAAGCTTTCAGAACTCGTGCATGATGATAGCAGGGAATGATGTTTACTCAGATCAAAACCTTTCCAGGGAATAATGAGTAGACAGCCCTCCGCAGGGCAAATGAACAGGTGGCAGCCAGAGACTGGAAGCAAAGGTGGGAAGGAAGACGGGATTGTGGGGAGAGTTGGCGGGCAGGCATATGAAGGAGGTGAGACCTTATCCTGTAGCAGCTGAAGAGGCTTCGGGGCTTCACTGAGGAAATGCCAGCTCTGAGATGGCACTGAGGCCTAGTGGTTAGCCCCAGGCTCGGGAGTCCACTCCCTCCTCTGAACGTTTAAGCAGGGCAACCTTGGGCAAAGGACTCAAGCCTTCTAAGACTCAGGTGTTGTTTTTAACCTATACATCGGTAGTGATAAATATACTGACCTCTCTGGCTCCTGTGAATAAATAATATCAGCAATAGTTACTATTTCATGCTTTCTGTATGGCTGGCAATATGCTAAGTGCATGACTCGTCTTATCTGAAAGGAGATAAGGCATTAAAGAGCTCGGAGCAGCCACTGGCACGTGTTAAACAGCCCGTCCCTGCTGGGGGGGAGGTGTGACAGCTGATGCTATTACTCTTACTGTTGGGTCAGATCTGTGTTTTCTACGATCCGCTGGTGGGAGCATAGAGCACGGGTTGGAGCGGTTGGAGCCGGAGGCCAGGAGCACAGATGGGGCAGAAGTCATTCCACACACATGTGTAAAATTCGCCGAGTTGTGCACTTGAGACCTGTACACTTCACCTATGTATCTTATACAGTGGTACCTCGAGATACGAGTGCCCTAACATAAGAGATTTTTGAGATATGAGCCATCGAGCGAGCGATTTTTGCTTTGAAATACGAGCAACATTTGAGATAGGAGTCATCACGCAGATCGGCCGGCTGCACACGACCCACCAGTTTACCGCGACTCGAGCATCTCATAGTTTTCCACGCCTCAAGGTTACGGAACGAATTAAACTCATATCTCAATTTAAGGAAATATAATAAAAGAGACCAATGAAACCTCTTCTCCCGTTTTCATGAATTACTCTATAACTGCTTAGAGCTTCAGTTAGCTGAGCGCACGCTCGCTCTCTCTCTCTCTCTCTCTCTCTCTCTCTCTCTCTCTCCACAAACACACACACACACGCACGATTGTGAGGGACTAATTCTTCTCAGTTACCCACGCTCCCGAAGGACAGGGTGCCCAAAGACAGCTGAAACCTCTGCCCTCATCCGAAGTTTGGAAGTTCTCCCTTTACCAGAGCTCCCGGCAGTAGCGAATGAAGGTTGATGAGCGTCTCTTCTGGCGAAGATGCCAGAAGGGAGAAAGGCCCACTATGGGGGTGGCCTAGAGAAGGACGTTAGATGCTGGGCCAGATCACAGACCCCCCCATCCTTAGCCCCCAGGAAGCTGGCTGCTTCCTGCGCTTCCTTCCTCAGAGCACTTCTCCATTTAGGTTTTACCAAGCCTCTGACATGCCACTCACAGGTGGACCTGCTACTCAAAACTCGCTTCCCTTTGATTATATTCGAATGTCCTGTTGTAAAAGCTTCCATTTCTTTCTTAAGACCAAGTCTAAGGCAGGCGAGCCGGTTCACAGACTTTCCTTTGGAGCGACACCGGACTGAGTGGTTAAAAACACGCAGGTAGGGTAGCATCCTTCCTCCGAACAGTGCCTGGGTGACGTGAAATGGTGGGGACCTTTGAACGGATGGGGAAGGGACTTTTAAAAAGCGGGTACCAATACCGTTTCTCCTCCTGCTGACTACAAAACACAGTCTAAAGCTGTTGGAATTTCCAGACCAACCAGGTGATGGAGATCAAGTAATGTACCTGCAGGGATGGAGCCGGGCGCCTAAGTCCCTCCTTAGAGGCAGGAAGGAGCAAGGCCCGGCCCAGCAGAGCTGGGAGGAGCCATTGAAAACGTCTAGGTGAGATTCATAGAAAAATGAAACGCGCATGATAGCCGACTGCTTACTTACTAACTCCCAGTTAGGTATTTAAAGAGATAAGATTAAAGGTCTAGAATTCAGTGATAATTATGTCAACAAAAACCACCTTAAATTGCCTGGCAGCAGATACGGCTGTTGACACTCTGTGTATCTTATAAGTCATTCTAATTGGGGCAATGTTCCCTTCCAAAACCTAAAAAAACACGCGAGTCAGGAAACATTCGATTAGACACACAGGTCTCCCTGGATACCAGCATGGAGTCTGATGCAGGCGCGATACGTGCACTGATACGGCAACTTTCAAAGAACTTTTGTGCAAATAAACACGCTGTGGACGAGTGAAAGCACAAGTCATACAAAAACCAAAAACACGCAGGCTTTTCTACGTTCTTACAATGCTTACCCATGCACATGCAAATCACATGTACAGAGTACCAAAGCCATTCTTTATCGAGCCGTCATTGGTGTGTTTTTTTTTTTTTAAAGAATTTAAACATTATGAAAGTGGCAATTTGTATTCCTCCATTAACTATCCAAAAAGCACAGGCCTTTTTGAAGCTACAAGAAAAGTTTACGACTCACCTAATTGAGGTTGCTGGGGTGGAGCTGAGATGTTGGTGCGGATCCCCGATGCCGGCGAGGGGAAGGCAGCCGCGCCTGAGCTTTTATGTGGTCGGGGTGGGGTTTCTGGGAAAGGACTCCCATAGGTAGACAGGAGACGGGTGGTTTGATCTCCCGGGGGTGCTGAAGGGGGAACACTTGGCTTCCCAGCAGCCCGCCCAGGTGTGGGGCACCGAGAGGCAGGTGTGAGGCTGCACAGCTGTTCGCAGTCAGACCGCAAAACGGGCTTTAACTCTCCCTCAGACATCATCCCCACCATCACCGTGTTCTCCCCCTACAACCACCCAGATGTTTCTTCCCTCTCCGCTCTTACTACCCTGGTTTCATTTTAAGAAGCTGTCATCTTTGAGTTCCTGTGAATGATAGATTTAATGGAGGTATAGTTGACATATAACATGGTATTAATGGCAGGTGTACAACATAATGATTCAATTTTTTTTTTTCATTTTTCTCACTTCCTTTGATCAGGTCTTTATTTAAAATTTGCTGTCCAGCCCCAGCTGGTTTGGCTCAGTAGATACAGCATTAGCCTGTGGACAGAAGGGTCCCCGGTTCGATTCCGGTCAAGGACACATGCTCAGGTTGCGGGCTCGATCCCCAGTAGGGGGCATGCAGGAGGCAGCCAACCAATGATTCTCTCTCTTCATTGATGTTTCTAACTCTATCTCCCTCTCCCTTCCTCTCTGAAATCAGCCATTATGTATTTAAAAAAATAAAATGGGCTATTCAAAGTGCTCTGACCTTTAGGGAATAAACACATTTAAGTTTATGCCGCAGATAGCTTTTCTTCCACAGTGGGTTTTTCTCCACCTCAGACTTTTCGGCTGCTGGGTTCTTTTTTAAAATATATATATATATTTTATTGATTTCTTTACAGAGAGGAAGCGAGAGGGATAGTTAGAAACATCGATGAGAGAGAGACATCGATCAGCCGCCTCCTGCACGCCCCCTACTGGGGATGTGCCCGCAACCAGGATACATGCCCTTGATACCGGAATCGAACCTGGGACCTTTCAGTCCCCAGGCCGATGCTCTATCCACTGAGCCAAACCGGTTTCGACGGCTGCTGAGTTCTTGGTAGCCGCAGCCTTGTTTCCCACCAAGGCTTCTGCTTCGTAGCGCCAAACCCTCCTCTCCCTCCCCTCCCACAGGCTTCTTGCCTGGACCCCCTCCTCATCGGATTGAGCTTCTAACGCCGCTGCTGCTGCCGTATCCCCCGGAGCGTGTGGTTCTTGGCCTGGAGGGAAGGCTGATTCCGTGCGTGGTCTTGGCATAGGGGTTTGGCTTCAACATGACTTTCAGGGGATTCATCTCCAGGTCTCCTCCATGCATCTTTTTTTTTTAAATATATTTTATTGATTTTTTACAGAGAGGAAGGGAGAGAGATAGAAAGTCAGAAACACTGATGAGAGAGAGACATCAATCAGCCGCCTCCTGCACGTCCCACAGTGGAGATGTGCTCGCAAGCAAGGTACATGCCCCCAACCAGAATCGAACCTGGGACCTTTCAGTCCACAGGCTGACGCTCCATCCACTGAGCCAAACCGGTCTCGGCTCCTCCATGCGTCTTATCGCGTGGTGCTGGAGGGCTCTTCGGATCGCTGGGCTTTTCGAGGTTCTGCTCAGGTCTGAGCTGAGCGGCGTGTGCAGGGGAAGGGGCAGTTACTCGGCGTGGCCATACAGAGCAGCTAACTCGCCGAAAGCACTTTTAGTCCAAGTGCAGGCACGGCCCCCCTGCACACCGGAGAAAGTTTCAAATGCTCCGTTTGCTGCCATGAAGCAGAGGAACTGCAGGGACGTTTCTGAAGGCTTTGGTGACACCGGTGTCCCCAGGAGAGACGATGCAAGGTCCCTGTGCGGGACACAGCGACGGTTTCTCATTGCGGTCACCAGCCCTCATTCACTGAGAGGCATAGACCGTTTTTGCTATCATTCCAGCCTCAAACGTTCCTTCAGAAGCAAAACAGCCTCCTTGTCTTCCTGTGCCTTCAGTGTTATCTTCCGCCACCCGAGGAAGCTCATCATCTTCCTCAGTCCGATGTCCCTTAGACGTGACCCATGTGGAGAAGGCCCCGGCAGCCAGAGCAGAGGCGAGGGCACACTGATGTTGTGGGTGTTCACTCCTCAGTGCCAGGGGTCCAGATGTTGGTTAGTGCAAACACGCCCCTCCCCCTTTAAGACTCATATTTCCGAAACCACGTGGCCAGACGCTGAGTCCCACCTCCTCGAACTCTGGGAACTTGAGGCACAACTCTGCTAGCACCCCCAGACCCGGCACTGGTGTGATGACCTCCCCGTTCACTCATAGCACAGAGCCGCCTGGTGTTTGTACACGAGTGGTGTGACAGACTTCCCAGTACAGTGGCACCTCGAGATACGAGTGCCCTAACATACGAGATTTTTGAGATACGAGCTGTCGAGAGAGCGATTTTTGCTTAGAAATACAGTGGTACCTCGAGGTACGAGTTTAATTCGTTCCGTAACCTTGAGGCGTGGGAAACTATGAGACGCTTGAGTCGCGGTAAACTGGTGGGTCGTGTGCAGCCGGCCCATCGGAGCGATTACTCCTATCTCAAATGTTGCTCGTATTTCAAAGCAAAAATCGCTCGCTCAACGGCTTGTATCTCAAAAGTCTCGTATGTTAGCGCACTCGTATCTCAAGGTACCACTGTACGAACAACATTTGAGACAGGAGTCATCGCGGGGATCGGCGGGCTGCACACGACCCACCAGTTTACCGAGACTCGAGCGTCTCATAGTTTCCCACGCCTCAAGGTTACAGAACGAATTAAACTGGTATCTTGAGTTTAACCACTGTATCTGGTTGAAGGGGATTTTGACCACCGCAGGCACAGTGACATTCTGCTGGAGGACTCGCTTTACGGAGCACACCGGTGCCCGTGGGTGAGCACGGAGAAGGCCACACTCCTCTCAGGCCCGTGGCTCCCGCAGGGAAAAGCTGATTCAATATTTTTATTCGCTGCAAAATGATCGCCACATGTCTGCTTCACCTCCAGCGCCGCACAGTAATTTTCTTCTTATGGTGAGAACTTTTAAGATCCCTGAGCAACATTTAAATATGCAATACAATATTAACCGCAGCCAGCGTGCGGTATATTACATCCCGATGACTTATCTGCTTTATAGCCAGAAGTTTATATCTTTGACCAGCTTCGCTCATTTCAACCCCCTTCTCCCACCCCCGATGCCTCTGGCAGCCACCCGTCGGTTCTCTGTATCTGTGAGCTTGGTTGTGTGTGTGTGTGTGTGTGTGTGTAAATTCCACATATCCCGGTGAGATCATACAGTGTTTGTCTTCCTCAGTCTGATTTATTCCAATTAGCATCATGCCCTCAAGATCTGCATATGTTATAGCAAATGGCAAGATTTTCTTCTTTTTATAGCTAAATAATATTCCACTGTACAGTGGTACCTTGAGATACGAGTTTAATTCGTTCCGTAACCTTGAGGCATGGGAAACTATGAGATACTCGAGTCGCGGTAAACTGGTGGGTCGTGTGCAGCCGGCCGATCCGCGAGATTACTCCTATCTCAAATGTTGCTCGTATTTCAAAGCAAAAATCGCTCGTTCGACAGCTCGTATCTCAAAAATATCGTATGTTAGGGCACTCGTATCTTGAGGTACCACTGTATAATATACCACATTGTCTTCATCTATTACCCAACATGGACATTAGGTTGTTTCCATATCTTGGTTATCCTATCTAATAAAAGAGTAATACGCAAATTGACCGTCACTCTAACACACAAGGTGGCCAGCAGGGGAAGGAAGTTGGCAGGAACCAGGCCTGCAAGAGAGGGCAGTTGGGAGTGATCAAGCCTGTGGGGGAGGGCAGTTAGGGGTGACCAGGTAGGCAGAGGAGGAAAGTTGGGGGTGACTGGCCCTGCAGGAAAGAGCAGTTGGGGGGGGGGGCCCAGGCTTGCA
>PVJN01054373.1:0-13427 GCA_004026805.1 Lasiurus borealis | reverse complement strand
TGGTTTTCCCTTTAGCCACGGACTGCTCCTCTTCTCCAGCCAGCCACTCGGTCAGTTGGCACAATTTCCTGCGCACCTACTATGTGCAGGGTTCTCTAGTTCTCTTTCTGGACTATAAATTCGTTGTGCATCATAAAAGATGCACCAAGCGTTTGTGCCACAATCCTAGTCGACTCCACTCCTGGGAATGGCTGTGCTCAGTGTCTCCGGTGCCGGATGTCCCTGCCCTGCCAGGTGGTAGCGATACAGCTGGGTGACAAGGTGGTTCCCAGACTCCACATCAGTGTCCAAAACTCCGGGCCCTGGTCACAGGATGGCGGTTATAATCTCCTGGCTGAGGCGACAGATGGCACACACTGTGCATTCGGTTCACAAACCCCTTACAATAACCGAACTCGCCGGCTCCACAGCCCGAAACGCTGATGTCGCTGGAAAGAGCATTGTTCTCGGAGCCAAACGGCCAGGTCTCGCGCTGGGGCCTGCGCCTGCCAGCTGTGCCGTTCTGAGCAAGTGACTCCGTCTTTCAAAGGCGGTGCCCTCGCCCAGGCGAGGGAAACGGGAGAGCCGCCTGCTGGTGTGCGGAAGGGCCTCGAGGACCAGTGACAGACTGTCTGTGAGGGATTCGGGGTGAAATGTCAGGAGGTGCACAGGTCTCCTCTCCACACTCCCCTGCACTTGTGGCTGCCACCTAATCTCCCCTCGGACCCGTCTCTTTGGAAACACTGGCTGAGGTTATAGAGAGGTGGGTTTGTGTTTGCTCTTTATTTTCCAATTTCATCCAACTGAGAATAATTTTGCTATTAAGCTGGAATTTCTTTAGGGCGGTGACAGGGTCTCCTCAGGCCCTGCAATAAGCACAGGTCCCAGAGCACATCCTGGGGTCTGGGGTCAAGGACACCCCCCTCTGACCAAGTGTAGCCTTCCACACAGGGCCGGGCCCGTTCCCTCCCCGATCCCAGCCTCAGAGGAACTTTCCTTGGCCGCTCCCAGCAGGCTCACTTCCTCCGAACGTTTTTGCCAGCTGCTTTCAATCCTAATATTTTGGCAGCCAAACCGCATGCTGTTCTGCAAAAGAGTTGAGAAACTGCTAACGATCTGATATGAACAGCCTCTCGGCTCTCTCACGATCCTGCTCAGAACCCAGGGTTGGCAGGGGGACGTGCCTCTCCTTGCCCCTGAGCTGGGCTTCATGCAAACACCCCCCCAGCTACCCTCACGGAGGAAAATCCGGCCGCCTCTGTCGCTTCGGATCTGCTGCTCGGCTCGGGTACAGCCTGACCCATCAGCGTACACACCCTCTTGGAGGCTGGGTTCTGAGCAGGATCGTAAGAGAGCCGAGAGGCTGTTCAAGCTACCGCGTCTTCACAGAGCCAGTAGATTCTTGCATAATGCATTATGTGTCGCACGTCCGATTTCTTGCTTCTCTTCATGTTCCAATTAGCGGTCCCGGAGCTACCTGTAATTAGGGTAGAATTCACAACAATTGCACATAGCAAGTAAGGAACGCTCTGCAATATTGAACAGCTCCTATTCCTCCTGAGTGGGCGTGGATGCGTGCATCACCAGGCTTTCTCAACCCTGACACTGTGACATCGCAGGCTGGTTCATTCTTGGTTGTCAGGACTCTTCTCCACATGGTAGGATGGTCAGCTGCACCGCCGGCCTCTGCCCACTGGACAGCAGTAGCAGGTTGTATCAACCAAGGCATCTCCAGGCACTGTCGGGTGGAGAACCATCGGTCTAGACATGTGTGTGAAGAGGGATACGGGTGTTGTCCACGCTGGCAGCCATGTGGATATATGGCAGAGTAGAGTTGATGGAATAGTTTTATTTCACTTGATTTAAATGATTTTGATTAAACATGTTGATATTCATTAATGATCATTTGTATTCTGCCCTTAATTTAATATATTACAAGAAATACTTCCTTTTGGGGAGAAAAATACATGCTCAAAAAGCCTGCCTTTAATTTGATCTGCGCTCTGTGATGGAAAATACGCTGAGGTTTTTGGACACTTTGAATGCAATCACATCTTGTTTTTTCAATCCAGATCACTATCACCAATGGAACACACACAATGTGAATATCTCGGTGGGATAACAACATAATTAGTGACTTGCTGAAATGAAAACATAAAAGCTAAAATGAACGGAATAAATATGTAGTAATTACTTAATTAAGTATGCTTTTATTTCACTGCTTAATCCAATATCACTGGCCTATCAACCAAGACATGCATAATAACTTGTCAGTCATCTTTGATATTAGGCTAAATTCAGTCATATAAAAACTGTAGCTTTATATCTATTTAGCTGTTGTCTTGAAGATATACTTGTCCAAGTTGGATGAGAGAATATATTTTATTGAATACTTGGTTAAACTATTTAGACATGCGGCCCTTGGCTTAAGTTTCAGGGAAGGAGGGGAAGAAGGGAGGAAGGCAGGAGGCAGGAAGGAGAGAGGGAGGGGAGGGAGGAAGGAGAGAGGGAGAGGAGCAGGGCCTCATGGGGCCAACCTCTTCCCAACTTGTTCATTTGGCTGTTTCCCGTGATCTGAAAATTGATTAAATGACCTTAAAAGCCTCCTACCTCCAACCCTGAAAGTCTTTTACGAATCAGTCACCTGGAAAGCCAGCCTCCCACTGATGCTTAATTCACTCAAGGCAAGATTAGAAGAACCTGGTTACCAAGCCTTGAAAAGCTGCTCATAAAATTCAGCAGGAGCCCGAAATCCTCAGAGACTTCTATTTTTACCGAAAACGCACACAGGCAAGGGGAGAATTTTCAAATGAATTAGACATGAGATTGATCTTTTTATACAAAAGAAGAGAGAAAAGCAACGGTGATACTGAGTTTGAACTCCCCCCCACCCCCACTGCCCAATTTCCCTAAGCTGCCTCATCCAATGGCTTACATCGGGCCTCAGCCCTGGCCCTGGCCTTGACCCTGACCTTGGCACAGACCACAGCAGGGGCTGGTGGCCAGAAACACCCTGTGGTTTCACCAAGACATTGAGCATAGCCCACACCTACCCGGACAGGGCCTGCTTCCACCAGGGAAGAGCTGGCGAAAATGACTCCCTCCTGCCCCCTGAAAAATAAGAACAGCTTACACGGCTGAGTTTTGAGAAGGCTGAATAGAGGGCATGCTCGGGCTGGATGGGGGTGGTCTACCCTGGGCCCCGAGTTGGTGAAGCAGAACCCCGAAGCCAGCGATGACTTCCAGCCTTTGTTCCGTCTTCCTCACCTGCGCGTTGTCCGCTCCCTGACACCCTTCGCGGTGACAGGGCCTCGCCAAGGACCCCGCGCTTCCTCTTGGGAGCTTTGCCGTCGCTGCGCATCCTCTGTGCCGGTCCAGGGGACCCTCAAGGGTTGTGTGAGGGGACCTCCAGACCCCCTGAGCAGGCAGTCCTCGGCTGGACTAAAGACAACCCTTTAATAAAACTTTATCAGGTGCGCTTATCTCTGTCTTCGTGGCCATCGCTGGTTATTAAAAAACTAATTTGTTTATGGTTGCCAGGTAGGAGAAGATTAAACCTCCAAGCCTTTGTTCTTCAAAAAGCTGGGCAGAGATGACAAATTCGAATCTTAATCAAGTCAGACAGATGAGGAGGGGGTGAGCAAAGAAGGCTGGGGACTGGGCGGGTCTTGGATAGAATCTTACCTTCAGCCAGTTGCCACCCCGGGAAAATGCAGGCCTGAGGCTGCCGGACCCTGCGATGCTGCGAGAGGAGACAGATGTCACCATGGCCCGTGCATGACTTAATTTTTAAATATTGACAGCTAGCTCGAATTTTAAGGAAACGAAAGGATCTGTAGGCAAACTCATGCACAGTGTGGGGGCCGTGGCCTTCTGGCTTCGGCCCGTTCAGTGCAGCAGGCTGTTGGGGAAGAGGGGAGTCCTGAAGGTGTCAGGGGTGGAAAGGGGAAGGCATGGCCCGCGGGGGTGGTTGGAAACGCAGGAACTGGGGAGAAGGGAGAACTTCTAGAACCTGAGCCACACAACACGCAGCGCCTTGAGGAGGCAGGAGCTTGGGACAGGAGTCTCTGAGGACAGGGTCCTGGGCACCACTTGAGGAAGACTGGGGAAGACCCCCACATACACCCCTACCCCACCACCGCTGGCCTGACTCAGGTGCGGGAGCAATCAACCAGCGTGAGCAAGACTCTGGCCTGTTTTCTCTGCCCGAGTTATTGTCCAGCCCAAGAGAGAAGGAGAGAATTCCAGAAAATTAAGCGAACTTCCTGGAGCCAGGGCGTTTCACTTAGAAAATAAAGCGATGGGCCATTGCTCTCCAGGCCAAAGCTCTCGGACAGCGCTTCTTCCAGTGACGGTTACAGACCCCTGAAGGCCCCTGAGATCCTCTTGGGAAGCCCCTGAGGACAAAGCTGTTGCTTTGTCCTTTGCCCCTGTCTCTGTGCCGAGCAGCAGACAGTGAAACTGGCCCCTTCACAGACTCAGGCACCCCCGGCCCTTAGCCTGCAGCCCCCCGCCACGCATGGAGAGCAGCGGAGAACAGCAGCCGGCCTTCCTCCAGGATGTTCTCGCCGCAGCAGTAAAAGTTCTTAACTTGACTCATCCTGGCGCGGGAGCGCGTGTATTTTGGTGTTCCGTGCGACAATCTGGGAAGCATGCAGAGTCCTGCTGTGTGCTAAGGTGTGACTGGAGAGAGGCGCCGTGTGACGGGTTGGAGTCGTGAGCTGAACTAAACTTTAAAAACAACCACCCCGGACACCATCTCCTCTTAGAAGGAGCGCCGATCCACAAACGTGATTATTCAGGCGCTGGGAGCTGGCAGCCGCGCTCTCAAATGAACAATGTGCGCCTGTCATGTCACAGAAGTCAGCTGACAGCGCTTGTTGCCAATGATAGAAGCTGAGGTATTTTCTGGGTAAACTTATTTTTGGAAAACTGCACCCACCACGGTTAGCTTGACAGCTTCTCCACGTCCCAAGCTTTTCTGATGACGCTGGCGCTAAAATTAACGAATGGCTCGTCTGTATTGTGTAAGGACACAGGGAGAGACCTGCAGAGCTCATGGAACCGGTATTTTCCCAGTGACCAGTGCATGACGTCACAAGACCACGCCCACAGAGCCATGGCTTTGCTCTAATAGGGAATGGAACGTCGCATCGCTCTTGTGAGGGAGTGTCCTGGGGTTGAGGTGGCTCCTTTGGGGCCACATGAGAGGTAACTCTACAGAGGAAACAGGGGGTCACAGGGGAAATGGGGAGGGGAGGGAAACAGGGGGTCACAGGAAACGGAGGGTGGGTAGAAAGAGAGGAAGTCAAGAGGAAGAGGATCCTGGGAGACAGAGGAGGCAGCGTAGGACCCTGACTTTCCAATCCCCCCGAGAAGCGACCACCTCCTTTCTGTCTTCCAGCATCCCTGAAGGGGCTACAGCGAGGCATCCCCTCCCACCACCATGGCCTTGTGAATGTTGATATTGTCTCTCCTTTTCACTGACTGAAATAGTCCCAGGTGGTCAGCAGCTGCTGCGTTGGACAGAGCGGTGGTAGACGGTGTTGCTAACTGTCAGTGTGGGAGCAGTGGGAGCAGGAGGTTCGCAGGCCGCCCCTCGGGGATCTAACCGAGTATTCGAGATCCGTCCACTTCCTATGCTGGTCTAGAAGACGGTCTCGCCTTGCTCTTTACCTGCACATCAGCTGACCTGCATCTCCAAGTCCCCTCTCCCTCCCCCTCACGGTGAGGCCCCAGCAAGAGTGCGGTTTGCTTCCCCGTCCACACGCGCTCTGCCTAGGAGCTGGGATGAGAATGGGCCGTGACGGTACTTTCTTATGAGAGGAAATTGCTTGTCTTCCTGCCCCACGATTGCGCCGGTCGGCGCGGATGCCAGGCGACTGGCTGGTATTACAGAATTCAATCAGCCTGGGAAATTTCAGCGGAGGCCAGAGCCCAGCTCCTCCTCAGCGGCAATCGCTGTAAACACAAATCAACGGCGCTGGCGCTTCCCGCCAGCCCATGAATTCCATTATCGACCTCGCTTCATTCAAATGGAGAGTGACATGGCGGGGAGAGGGGGGGACGGGGGCAGAGATGCCCTCGGAAGCGGGCTGGACGGGGCCTTTCCTGCAGGCGCTGGCTCCCCCGGGCCATGAAATGGCACCGTGCACACAGGCTTTCTCCGGCTGTGCTCCCAGGAGGGTCTCCCCAGAATGCCCCTTGAAAAGGGAGACTCTGACTTGGCTTCCAAATCCTCAACTGCTCACGTCCAAGCACACGCTGAAAATGCCCTCTTCGGATCTGATTCAAACACCACCTCGCCCACCTGGGGAGCCAGCGAGGAAACAGGCTGGCCGGAAAGGGATCGCTGTAGAATCGGGGTGCTCAGTCTGTGGGCGAAGCCGTGGGAATAGCCTCTGGTCTTTTGTGTGTACTTGAAATTTTCCATAATAAAGTACAGTGGTACCTCGAGATACGAGTGCCCTAACATATGAGATTTTTGAGATACGAGTCGTCCAGCGAGCGATTTTTGCTTTGAAATATGAGCAACATTTGAGTTAGGAGTAATTGTGTGGATCGGCCGGCTGCATATGACTCACCAGTTTACCTCGACTCGAGCGTCTCATAGTTTCCCACGCCTCAAGGTTACGGAACGAATTAAACTCATATCTCGAGGTACCACTGTATTTTTGTGAAGGCCGAATCGGAGAATAATCTGATGAAGTTATTTTTGGGAGAGATAATTTGGTTTTCTATATTCAAAATCCTTTAAGATGTGTTAATCCTGTGATTGAGAAATTCCACTTCCAGGAATGTGTCTTTAGGAAGTAATCATGAATGTGTGGGAAGATTTATCTATTGGAATGTTCACCACGGTCCTGTTTATAACGGGGAGAGAGAGGAAGCAAGCAGAGTGTTCAGCAGAAAGAACGGTGAGATAAATGATGCTCAGCTAGTACGCAGTCCCTAAAACAATAGCAGGTCTGGTGGTGGGGGGGAGAAGCAGCCATTTCATTCCTGTGGGTGGAAACAAATTAACTTTAAAAGACAAATATGTATCTCCCCCCCCCTCACCCCCATCATTTAAAACAGGCATATACTTTGACTCAGCAATTAAAATTTTAAGAATTCTCTCTAAAACCAGTTTGGCTCAGTGGATAGAGCATTGGCCTGTGGACTGAAGGGTCCCAGGTTCGATTCTAGTCAAGGGCATGTACCTTGGTTGCAGGAACATCCCCAGTGAGGGGTGTGCAGGAGGCAGCTGATTGATGTTTCTCTCTCACCCATATTTCTAACTCTCTGTCCCTCTCCCTTCCTCTCTGTAAAAATATCAATAAAAAAATATATTTTTTTTAAAAAGATAAAATTTTAAGAATTCTCTTTTATTAATAGCCAAAAATGTGTAGATGAGGATGGCTAGCATTCTTTATAGCCGAAAACAAAGTGATGGATGTTCAGCAAATGAGGACTTGAAGAAATAATGGGCTAGCACACTAGGGAATACTTGACAGCATTCTTTGTATGGGGTCTTAGTTATAGCTTGCGTTATTTTTAAACTCAGTGTGGGCCAGGCACTGTGCTAAGTGCTTTGTACATGTGAATTTATTGAATGCCCGGCATGAAAACCTCTCTGTGTCTGTTCTAAACCCCAGTGGCCTAAAGCAACAATATTTTTTTCATTTAAATTCTTTATTGTTTAAAGTATTACATAAGTCTCCCCCTTCCATTGACCTCTCCCCAGCTGCACCCAACCCCCAGCACATTCCCTCACCCCTCCTCAACTGTCTGAGTCCATTGGTTATGCTCATATGTGTGCATACAAGTCCTTTGGTTGATCTCTTACCCCCTCACCCCCTGCCTTCCATAGGTGGACGGTCTGTCGATGCTTCTATGACTCTGGTTCAATTTTTATTCATCAGTTTAGGTTATTCATTCTGAGCACCAACATTTTTCAGTTGGATTGACCTTTGTGTGACTCAGTGGCCAGGCCTCCCAGGCCACACCGAGCCCTTGATGTCTGCAATGACCTCATGGTAAGGACAGGCCGAGTCACGGGAGAAGCTACTGTTCTGCAGAGTAGACCCCAAACGGACCAAGTTTGAGAACCGTGGCTGATGAGAGAAATGCACAAACAGATCCCTCCTTTGGTCGCCTTTCCTTCCGCGGTGGGCGGTGGGAGGATCAGAAACGTTCTGTCCTCAGCAGCCCGACACCCTGCTCAGGTCTTATAATAAGAGTATTTCTCGTGGCCCAGGCTGCTGAGCTTCTTAAGACCCATTTATCCGATTAAGATACGCGCTGCTTGGGAGTCTTATCATCAGAGGACCAATCTCTCGAGAAGAGATGCTGAGTCCCTCATGTTCGCGACGTCTGGCACTGCTGTTGTCAGGAGATACCGACTTGCTAAGCTGTGTCTTCCTCTCGCTTTCACCGTTGGGCACAGTGCACCAAACGCACCAAAAGCTGGGGCCCCTCCTCCAGCTTCTCAGGATGGACCAGCCTCAACTCTGAGCAATTTCGGGGAGAACATACCATCTGATCCTCCTCAAATTAACCAATGAGCCCTAGCTGGTCTGGCTCAGTGGATAGAGCGTCAGCCTGCGGCCTGAAGGGTCCCAGGTTCGATTCTAGTCAAGGGCACATTCCTGGATTGTGGGCTGGATCCCCACTAGGGGACATGCAGGAGGCAGCCAATCAATGATTCTCTTTCATCATTGATGTTTCTATCTCTCTCCCCACCTCCCTTCCTCTCTGAAATCAACAACAACAACAAAATTTTTTTTTAAGAAATTAATCAGTGACTGCAAACAATGCATTTTTGAAAGGTGCACATTGTCATATATTCCTTCCCGCTTTCAGCTTAACAGAAAGGAAAAAATGACAACTTCCAGAGGAAGAGCTGCCACATCCCACACCACATGTTCAATTGTTTGGGCCTCGGAACGAGAAAAATCTCATCCTCCAGCTGGGGCTGGACGGGCCGGTTTCAGGGATTAAACCGTTCTCTGCGCAACAGCTCTCCTCCCTGGAGAAGGAATAAACTCAGTTGGGTGTGAGGTTTCTAAAGCTTCGCTGGAAATTTTACAGAAAGTTATTTTTGCCGCACATATCCGATTTAAATTCCCTCAGATGAAACTTAGAATTTTGGAAAATTCAAGCCTCTTTCTCACTCGCCGTGGCAGATTTCTCTTTGAAGTGCTCTACGTTTTTCCAAACGGAGATTCGGAGTAAATGTTCCGAAGGCCACTCCTGAGTTAATAAGCAGATTAACTAAATGGAACGCTTATTCAAACGCTTTTTTTTTTCCCAGGGAGCTCAGCTGTTCTGGATGCTGGCCATGGCTATATTTTCCCACTCTGATGTCATTTGCCAGCAAATGTCCTTCCCACCCACCTGGGCACCAGGAAGTGGGTGTAATAAATAAGAGTAAATGGTGGTGAAATAACCTTGTCTCTGAGCTCCACCAAGCAAATCCTGGGAGCTCCCCGCCCCGGCCCCCTCCCCCCACCACACAGGTTCTGCCAGTTTCAGGGCTCAGCCCCTGCCTGGGTAGCAGCTCTTGTCTCCCTGGTGGAGGCAGCCTGGGCACCCGGGCGGGCATCCATGTGCACATCCGTTCTCTGTGCCCGGCCACGCCTCTGGCTCACAGTCTCCACCCTGAGGTGGTGTTATGCTCAGAGTTCGGGGTCCCCAATAATCAACCACTAAGGAGCCTTTTCCGAAGCAAAAGCAAAGAGTCTTTATTCAAACCCGGGTTTGGCTCCCAGCCTCTTTCTGGTGCAGCAGTGAGACGAGAGAGCAAGCCGGGCGGGAGCCATGAATTATATGGGGTAGGATAATTAGGGGGCTTAGGAAAGTGACGAGGGTGACAGAGATTGGTCACCTGAATTAGGGTCTTTCTGTGGTTTAGCCTTATTAGGACCCTCGCTGTGTTCCTGGAGCTTCATTGGTCCATTCGGGTGGTGATTGGGGAAGCTAGGACACTGCTGGCACACCTGTGGCCCCTCCCGGAAAAGGGAGGGGGTTTAGGCAGGGGGCCCAGCCCTATAGGACAAGATGGAAGGGAGTTCATTTCCTTTCAGTGGCAGAGGCCTCCTTTTACCCAGGGGTGTGATTCTTCTTCCTTTTTTTAACCCCATATTGGGAAGGTTCACACTCTACTCTTCTTACTGCTCCCTCGTGTGATCTTCACTTCCAGCGAAATGTTACTGGAAACGTTGACGAGAATCATCACTGTGTGGTCAGCCCCTGTTAGAGGCCCAGACAGCAGTGCTAAGACTCCTTTGTGGATCTTCTCCATTGAGCATAGACAACGGGGTGGGATGGTCTTGCTGGATACGGTTGTGGCTAGGAACGGGCGCTTTGGATCCCAACTGTCTGGGTTCTCATTTCAGCCCTGAGACCTTAGGTAAGTTACAACGCTTCTCTAGGCCTTTAACTCCAAATGGGGATGACAACAGCCTCTACCTCGAATGGTTATTAGTGAGTGAAATGGTTTGTGGGAAGCACCCTGCAGAGTGCCTGGCACACAGTAGGTATTCAGTAATGGGAAATGACCCAGGTCTCTCCGGGCGGGTATCCCCAGATTCGGCAGTCTCCTGGTGCAGGGACCCTCAGCCTTGACCACACCCTGGCCCTCTCCCAGTTCCCAGGACTGAGCTGTAACACTCGGGAGTCTCTCCCACTTCAGTGTGAATGTCCTTCCACTTTAGTCAAAATGCACTCGCTGCTGGAGCCCCTGGCAAGTTCAAAGCCCAGGCCCACATCTGAAATTACCCACTTGCTTAGAAATGCTTTTTAAATGAAGGCACTCAATCTCCCCTGATACCATCTTTGTTCTCCAGAGAATGGAATTCTTCCTTTGTGTTCTGGGTCCGGGCCTGTTCCCTCCCTGGGAGCTGTCCACCCGTGAGGCCTCGGGACCAGGGTCCATTGGAGGCCCAGGCTGCCCAGAGACCAAAGCTGTCGATACACCACCCGTTTCCCAACCTGTGTGGATGCGACGGTAATTATACCGTTCAAGATAACATACAAGCTTCCCTGAATCCACGGTACCTTTTATCAGGCCTGCATATCCACGCTGTAATCAGCAGATACTAAAAGCTCAGCTTTGATCATCCGACATGTTCAGCATGTTTGACATTAAAAAGGAGATCATTTTACTTGAAAAGCTGGGAGTCGGGTAGGTTGTCTGGGAGTGGATCCCGCATAAACCGCGTTCCCTCCCTGCACCTCAGGCCCCTCCTATAAAATGATGGGGGTTGGAGGAGGGGGCCTCGGACCCCCACATTGACGTTTTATGAGTCTAAAAGCACTCCCTCCCAGTGTTGGGAAGATGAGTCTGTATAGGCATGGCTGATATATATATATATATATATATATATATATATATATATAATTGATTTTTTACAGAGAGAGAAAAGGAGAGGGATAGAAAGTTAGAAACATCGATGAGAGAGAAACATCGATCAGCTGCCTCCTGCATGCCCCCTACTGGGGATGTACCCACAACCAAGGTCATTTCCCATTACTGAATACCTACTGTGTGCCAGGCACTCTGCAGGGTGCTTCCCACAACCCATGCCCTTGACTGGAATTGAACCTGGGACCCTTCAGTCCGCAAGCCTACGCTCTATCCACTGAGCCAAACCGGTTAGGGCTAGAGCGCTTCTGTTAGTGCTGTTCACAGAGCCCGGCCCATTCCCTGTCCTCTCTGAGTGGTACCCTCTCACGCTGAGAAGTCTGCTTCTTATTCAGTGTCCCTGTCCCAGTGTCCTGGCCCGGCTCCCAGCCTGCCTCTCTCCGGGACAGAGCAGCCTCAGCCCCAGCAGAGCCTCACCTTCCTTAGGAACATCACCAATCCGCCAGACACTCGCGGCGCCCCCACTCCTGTGCTAAGCAGGAGGGGTAATACAGTGCGGCTCCCTCCAGCTGTGTGTGCCGGGGTGGGGGCGGGGGAGGGGGGGAGACAGACCAGCTCACAGCCAGTTCCGCCGCAGGACTGTGGTGCTATGGTGGGTCAGCACAGAACAGCGCCCCCTGAATCCCTCTGAGAGGCCCAGGGAGACGTTCTGGGGTCCATCCTGTTCGAGATGAGACGTCAAAGGTGAGGGTGACCTGCTAAAACCAGAGAGAGGAAGGGAGGATCGTCACTGGCAGCGGGAGTCAGGGGGTTGAGAGGAAGCTGACTCTTGGGGGACCAAGTGGCTCAGTTTGGTTGGAACAAAGACTCTCAGGAAGTGGAGGCCAGAGAGGGGTCAGAGGGCCGGATCAGGAGAGGATTTGCACTGAGCGAGTGTCAACTTGACCCTGAGAGGCTGGGGACCACTGAGAAGTCTGAGCAGGGGATTGACACCATCGGATGGGTGATTTCCAAACTCCAGCTGCATCAGATAGAAAAAGAGAATAGAAGGAGGAGGGGGTAGAATTCAGTCTGGAGCCTGGAACAATAATCCAGGGGGTAATGATGAGGGGGTGACCACGGAGGAGCACGCTGGCTCTCTTGTGACAAGTCAATTGTGAGCGCTTACTAGGCATCCGGGAAGGGATGTAGCGAGAGCGATTGACTATATGATTCTGGCGGTCAGGAGAGGTCCGAACCGAAGCTGTAAATCTGAGTCATCAGCTTAGAGATGGCACTTACAGCCATGAACTTGGATGAGCTCATCAGTGACCGCCGAGGGTCAGGGAAGGGGTCTCCGGGAGGGCGTGAGTCCCGGCGGAAATCAGCAGCCTCTTGCAAGTCACCCTTGCAGGAGAGATGGCTCCGGGGTCCGAGACAAGGACGGACGAAGCTCAGAAAGGGGAGGGAGGGCTGCTTCTGACAAGGGAGACTTGGCAGACGTGCGAGTTGACGTCTTCGGTTCACTGGACACCGCCCGCACGACCCCATGCCTCTTCTTCCCAATCAATGCCTTGACTTTCATATACACCCGACAAGGTCGTGAATTTCTCTTTGGTAATAGCTTTTTAAAGGTACAATTTACATACTGTACAGTGCATCCACTTGAAGTGTGCGATTCGATGTGTTTAGTATATCCACAGGTGTAAATTATCGTTGCATTATAATCCAGCCATCTTCCAGATGAGACCTGGAGTCTGGATTTCAGAAATCCTGGCCTGCCCCTAATAGAAGACGAGGTTTCTTTCAGGACATTGTCTTCCAGACTTATCCCTTAGCCTGGGCATGCAGGGTATCCAGTTCGTCCTTTTTTTTTTTTTAATATATTTTATTGATTTTTTACAGAGAGGAAGGGAGAGGGACAGAGAGTTAGAAACATTGATGGGAGAGAAACACTAATCAGCTGCCTCCTGCACGCCCCCTACTGGGAAAATGCCCGCAACCAAGGTACATGCCCTTGACTGGAATCGAACCTGGGACCTTTCAGTCCCCAGGCTGACGCTCTATCCACTGCACCAAACCGGTTTCAGCTCGTCCTTTTTTTTTTTTTTTTTTTTTTTTA
>PVJN01054372.1:0-13427 GCA_004026805.1 Lasiurus borealis | reverse complement strand
TTGTGCACTGTTGGTGGGAATGCAGACTGGTGCAGCCACTGTGGAGAACAGTATGGAGTTTCCTCAAAAAACTAAAAATGGATCTCCCATTTGACCCTGTAATCCCACTCTTAGGAATTTATCCTAAGAAATCACAAACACCAATCAGAAAGGATTTATGCACCCCTATGTTCATAGCAGCACAATTTACAATAGCTAAGATTTGGAAACAGCCTAGATGCCCCTCAGCAGATAAGTGGATCAGAAAACTATGGTACATCTACACAATGGAATACTATGCTGCCATTAAAAAGAAGGGATTCTTACCATTTTCAGCAACCTGGATGGAACTGGAGAGCCTTATGCTTAGTGAAATAAGCCAGTCAATGAGGGAGAAGCATCACATGATCTCACTAATTGGTGGATAATAAAGAACATTATAAACTGATGAACAAAAAGATAGATACAGAGGCAGTAAATCTTCAAACAGACTGTCAAACAGACTGTGAAATTACAGCAGGAAGATTAAAGTTAGGTGAGGTAGATAAGAGATCAATCAAAGGACTTGTATACATGCATATAAGCATAACCAATGAACATAGACACTGGGGGGGTTGGGGTATGCCTGAGAGGGAGTGGGGGGCAATGGGGAGACATGTATAAAAAATTAATAAAATAAAAAAAAGGTTTATATCAAATGGGAGAAGACAAGCAGTAAGCAATAAACTATTCCTCCTTTCCAAACTTGTGCCTAAGAATTAAACAGAACAAATACTTAAACAGAAAAGCAAATGCTTCTTCCTGTTATATGGTAGGCACAGTTCACTTGCCTTATTGAGCTGTGGGGAAAGACTTATCCTTTTGGATTAACTTCTGCACGGAACCTAGCACAATGCCATGTGTGTGGGGAGACGTAATAAATATTTGTAACCTTTGGGAGCATCTGTCCATGCCTGCTGATTTCCACATTTTTTTCCTACCATCTGCCATCCTAGTTTTTTGTAAACTGTCACTTTTATGGGAAAAGCTTGATTTTAAGATCTGAGAAAAATATAAGTTTTCCGTAGTGGTATGGCTTTGTGACAACCGAACCCTGGAATGGGTAGACAGTGCAGAATATACCATCTTTTTGGTAGGTTCTGATCAGGCACCTAAATATTAGGTGTACCGGTTAATAATGGAGGATTTTATAATCAAAGAAAACATGGTAATTTTAAGAGAAACATCAAAAATGCTTTCTTCAAAGTAATGTCCATCGTTAGCTACATTTCCCCATCTTTCAGGTAATTTGTGGATACCGTTCCAATAGAACTTTCCTTGTTTTGAGGCAAACCATTCAGAAACTCAATTTTCCACTTGTTCGTACGTTTTGAAGTGCTGCTCAGAAAGTGTGTGTGCCATCGATAGGAACAAGTGGTGATCTGAAGGAGCAAGGTCGGGTGAATAAGGTGGGTGGGTTGATACTTCTCAGGCAAGATCTTTTAACATATCTTTAACTGGTTTTGAAGTGTGTGATGGTTCGTTATCATGATGCAAAATTATTTTGCCATGTCTCCTGACCCATTCTGGTTGTTTTACGATCAAAGCGTGGTTCCTATTGATTATTTGTTGTTGGTAGGGATCAGTATTAATGGTTTCACCTGGTTTTAGAAGCTCATAATACACCACATCTTCCTGATCCCACCAAACGCAGAGCATTGTCTTCTTTCTGAAGCAATTTGGCCTTGTAGTCAATGTTGATGGTTGACTTGGATCAACGCATAATTTTGTGCATTTGGGATTCTCAAAATCCACTTTTCATCGCCAGTCACAATTTGATGCAAAAAAAACCTTCTTTTGTGCTGTTGAAGCAACAGTTTACTGATGACTTTTCAGTTTTCCATTTGTCTTTGGTTCTGTTGATGTGGCACTCATTTTCCTTCCTTTAAAATCTTTCCCATTGCTTGTAAATGATCAGAAATTGTTTGCAGAGCAATATTTAATTTTTCTGCAAGTTGTTTTTGAGTTTGACATGCATCTTCATCCAATAATGCTTGTAATTGTTGGTCTTCAAACTTTTTCAGTTGATCTGGACGTTCTTTGTCTTTCACATCGAAATCATCACTTTTAAAGCCTTTAAACCAGCATTCACAAGTATCTTGAGATGGAGCATTCACCATAAGCTTCCTGAAGTATAAGATAACTTTTTCTGAGAGGAACAGTGGGAAGATATGTACACATGTAATACATTAATAAAAATAAAAAGCTTCTGCACAACAAAAAAATAAGATAACTTTTTCTTCAAAATAAAGTAATGAATTAAAATTTCCCACAAATGCTCTTTTTTTGGCACAAAATTTGAGATTTTTAAGCGGAAAAATACCTATGTTAATACCTTCAGCAAATTTGACGTGAAGTTTTGAAGCTTGCTGTCAACACCACAAAATAACATACAAATCAAATCGCATATATATCAACATATGTGTACTCCGTCTATTAAAAAAAATCCACACAATTAACTGGTACACCTAATAGTTATTTTGAGAGTTATGGTGGTTGTGATGAGCATTCTTTTTATACACAGTTCTAAGTCTCATATCATGATAAATACTAGATCTGGGACAGCCCTAGAGTGTATAGGAAACCACTGAAATAAAACTACTTAAAGTCCTAGAGAGAATGTTAAATTCAAGAGTATTCTGATTCAGTGAGTACTTTTTTTACCTTTTTCAGGGCTTTTTGTTTTGTTTTTTGTTGTTGTTTTTAATCCTCATCTGAAGATATCTTTTACATTGATTTCTAGAGAGTGAGAGGGAGGGATGTGGTAGAGGGAAGAAATATCATCTCAAGATATATATATCACATGCCCCTTCCTGGACTGGGGAACCTGCAACTGAGGTTTATGACCTTGACTAGGAATTGAACCCGAGACCCTTTGGTCTGCAGGATAATGCTCTTAAGTACTGAGTATCAGCCAGGGCAATTTTGTCATCTTTAATGCAGATTTTTAAAGATCGAAAACTCTGTAAAAGAAATTTCATGGAAATTAGTAGCATAGAAATGTTGATGTGTAAAGATAGAAATTAATTTGTGTCGGTTAGGATTTGTAGTCAAAGGATGATCAATGAAACAGCCATTTCCCGATACTGAGGGGAAAGATGGTATAATTTAAAAGGGAGTAATTACACCTTCCGTCAGCATAGTGCTTACTCTCCAAAAATGTTTTCCCATGCCATTTTATCCTCCCAATGATCTAGTTAGATATTCTTTTTTTTTTAATTTAGTAAATCTTTATTGTTCAGATTATTAAAATTGTTCATCCTCCCTCCCCATTTCTCCCTTTCACCCGGTTCCCACCCCTCCCTCTGCTCTTACCTCCCTCCCATTGTCCTCATCCATAAGTGTACAATTTTTGTCCAGTCTTTCCCTGCACCCCCTCCCCCTTACCACCTGAGAATCATCAGTCCACTCCGTTTCTATGCCTCTGATTCTATTATAATCACCTGTTTATTCTGTTCATCTGATTTTTAATTCACTTGATTTTTAGATTCACTTGTTGATAGATATGTATTTGTTGTTCATAATTTTTATCTTTACCTTTTTCTTCTTTCTCTTCTTAAAGAATACCTTTCAGCGTTTTATATATATTGATTTGGTGTTGATGAACTTCTTTAGTGTTTTTCTTATCTGTAAGCTCTTAATCTGCCCTTCAATTCTGAATGATAGCTTTACTGGGTAGAGTAATCTTGGTTGTAGGTTCTTGCTATTCATCACGTTGAGTATTTCTTGCCATTCCTGTCTGGCTTTCTGTTGAGAAATCAGCTGACAATTGTATGGGTACTCCCTTGTAGGTAATTAAGTGTTTTTCTCTTGCTGCTTTTAATATTCTCTCTTTGTCTTTTGCTCTTGGTATTTTAATGATGATGTGTCTTGGGTTGGTCCTCTTCGGATTCATTTTGTTTGGGGTTCTGTGCACTTCCTGGACTTAGAAGTCTATTTCTTTCACCAGGTGGGGTAAGTTTTCAGTCATTATTTTTTCAAATATGTTTTCAGTGTCTTGCTCTCTCTCTTTTTCTGGCACCCCCCTAATTCTAATGTTGGTATGCTTAAAGTTGTCCCAGAGGCTCTTTATACTATCTTCAAATTTTGGGATTCTTTTGCTTTTTGCTTTTTCAGTTGAGTGTTTTCTGTTTCTTTGTATTTCAAATCTTTGACTTGATTCTTATATTCCTCTAATCTGCTGTTAGGTCTTTGTATAATATTTTTATTTCAGTCATTGTATGTTTAATTTCTAGTTGGTCCTTTTTCATCTCTCTTGGGTCTTGCTAAATTTATCCATTTTTTCTAGGAAATCTTGAAAAATCTTATAATCATGGTTTTGAACTCTATATCCAGTCATTTGTTTTCCTCCATTCTTTCGTTTGTGATCTGTTCCTTTGTCTCTGCATGTTCACTGCTTCCCTGAGTTGGTAGAGTAGCTTTTTGTGCTAGGTGTCCTATATGGCCCAGTAGCTTGGCATCCCCAGTTACCTGAGGTGGACTCTCTTGGTGCACGTCTTTGTGGACTCTGTGTATAGCCTTGTTGTAGTTAAGTCTTGATTGTTGTTGGTATCACTGTGGGGTTTGACCTCCAAGTCAACTGGTTGAGAGGATCAGCTGTGTCTACACCAGGAGAATTTCTGTGCTGGAGTCAGCCTAATGATAAAAGACTTGCAAAATTGCAAAAGCCTCTGTATTCAGCTTGGATGGGGCGGAGTATGAGGGCTGAGCAGACAGCCTTGGCTTCCAATCAGCCCTGCCCTACGCAGCTCCTGGTTTCAGTGTTCCCTGGTAATTCCTGTAGCCCTCTCTGTGCGCACTTGTGCTCACATGCCTCCAGACCTCTGCCTTTCCAGCTCCCCTGAGTTTTCGAGCACTCCAGGGACCCGTATGAATCTGGGTCCCCAGGTTCTCGCCCAAAACTGGGGTTCAGTGCAATTGGAACGATTTCAGCACATTTGGGAGGTTCTGTCTTCCTCCCGCTAGAGAAAGCCAGTAGCACAATCAGCAGTCAGTCCTCTCTGTGCACACTTGCACTCGCACACCTCCAGACCTCTGCCTTTCGTGGCTCCCCTAAGTTTCCATGTACTCCTCCCTTTTCACGACAGTCCAGACTCCCCCCGTATGAGTCTCACCCGGAACTGGGGTTTAGTGAAGTCGAGATTTTCCATATCCCTCCCACTAGAGGAAGCCTACCAGGCACTCCGCTGCCTGTCCTCTCCACACGCGTGTCCCCATATTTTAGCTTTTTGCAGCTCCTCTAAATCTCTGTGAGCCCCTCTCTTTCCTTGTAGTTATAGAATTTCCACTCAGCCAGCTAGCCTGTGGTTCTGGATGATGTTCATTCTGTCTTTTAGCTGTAATTTTGAAATTGTTGTGCAAGGCAGCAGTTTAGGTATTCACCTATGTTGCCTTCTTGGTTTCCAGTTCCATTTCCCCCAAGATATTCATTTTTATTAACTCCTTTTTAATAGAGTAGAGGCTTGATGAACAAAATTCGTGCATGGGTCTCTAGGCCTGGCCAGTTACCAGCCAGGGCCTCCCTTCCCCTGCTGCCAGTTGCTGGCTGGGTCCTTCCTTAATTCTGCGCTGCCCCCTGGTGGTCAGTGCACATCATAGCGAGTGATCGAACTCCCAGTCTCCTGGTTGAACCTCCCGATAAGACACTTTGCATAATAGCCTTTTATATATATAGATTTGGAAACCATGAGGTGTTCATTGACTTGCCCAAAGATACTGGTAAGTATAAGGATTGAGATATTCTGCCCTAGCCAGTTTGGCTCAGTGAATAGAACATTGGCCTGTGAACTGAAGGGTCCTGGGTTCCATTCCAGTCAAGAACACGTACCTCAGTTGAAGGCTTCCTGGCCCTGGTAGGGGAGGCAACCAATTGATGTGTCTCTCTCACATCAGTGTTTCTCTCTATCTTTTCCACTCTCTCTAAAAAATCAATGGGAAAATATCTAAGTGGGGATTAAAAATAAAAATAAAAAATTGGGACCTTCTGATTCTAAAGCACCCAGACGGCAATTTTTACACTTTCCTGAAAGTTACATGTGGCAACGTGTAGGCAGTTTGGGCAGAGGAAGAAAGTCCTTGGACCGTTTTAGTGATGTGTAAAGGCAGATCTGAAATTAAGAGTCTGAAAAGCAGAATAACTTCTCAGTATGTGTTTGTTTGTGGAGGCGGGTAATAGGATTGTGCCCAGAGGTTAGAAGGTTTTCTATCTTTTGATTATTCTGTGGTCTGATAGAAAGGAGGCCTCAGTATTCAAAGGTGAGCTTTTGGATTTAGTAGTACCTGTTGTATTATTTCTTAACAGAATTATTTATTGAATTCTGTGCTGCTAGTGATTCTTTCCTTTAAATGCTCATTTCCAGGAGCCTCCAGAAGATGATGCAAACATCATTGAGAAGATCCTGGCATCTAAGACTGTCCAGGAGGTCAGTGACTGATTATTTTGGCTTTTATATCACTAGCACAGATTATATCTTCTGTAAATAGATGTTTGGCTAGCCCGGCCCGTGTTGCTCAGTTGAACATCAACCTATGAACTGGGAAGTCATGGTTCAATTCCCAGTTAGAGCATATTCTGGGTTTCAGGCTCGATCCCCAGTTTGGGGCATGTAGGAGGCAGCCAATCAATGATTCTCTCTCATCATTGATGTTTCTCTCTCTCTTTTCCTCTCTCAAATCAATAAAAATGTTTTTTTTAAAGGAGATGTTTGGTTAGAAAGTCTGGGATGGTCATTCCTGGCTGGAGTATGAGCTAAGCTAGTCAACACTTATTTTAAGGCGTAAAATTCTTAAATATTTGAGAATGGTCCAAACTGATTTTTTCCTCCATTGTGATCCTAGCAAAAGATCTTTATTCCTTAGTTTCTGTAAGCCATTGAAAGTCATCTGAGAACCAAGAAGAAGAGATGGCAAGATGAAAAGACTGAGTTTTTCCTTTAGATATCCTAGGGCCATTGTAGGGATTTTCTAGAGAAAGTTCCTGAGTGAAAGTGCTAGTGAGAGCATAAACACTTCAAATATTTATGAAAGTAACATTCCTTATTTTGAGAGTGAACACCACTGTTGTTTTGGGATGACGGTCATGGGGACTCCAGACATATAATACATGTTCTTACTTCTGCACAAGGCTCTGCTCCTCGTGGGTCTCAGAGCCCTGGGCCAGATTGCGGTTATCAGCTGAACCAATGCTGTACCAACCTGGACCTTCGAAGGACACTGGGAGGATCATTTTTTTTCTTTTTTACCTTATAGCTAGCTGTGTATTCAGCCTTATTAACCCTGCTCAGTAGCTGCCAGAAAAAGACCTGGAAAAATGAATATATCCTCAAGAAATCTGTACTAAAACCTGGCAGAGATGTTGCTTTGCGTTCTTTTGGCATACAAAGGCAATCTGCAGATATCTGGGCTGATTAACTGCTTGCTGTTGGTTACAGGTTCATCCTGGAGAACCCCCATTTGACTTGGAGTTGTTCTACGTTAAGTATAGAAATTTGTACGTCTATTTAATGTATTATTTGTATTTGAATTATGTAAATGAAACTTCCTTTCCCTATCACATCGTCTTCTATATTTTTCAAGAATGGCCCCTAGGCCTTAGCCGGCATGGCTCAGTGGATAGAGCATCAGCCTGTGGACTGAAGGGTCCCAGGTTTGATTCCCGCCAAGGGCACATGCCTGAATTTTGAGCTCGATCCCCAGTTGGGGGCGTGCAGGAGGCAGCCAATCAATGATTCCCTCTCATCATTGATATTTCGGTCTCTCTCCTTCTCCATTCTTCTCTGAAATCAATAAAGAAATATATTTTTTAAAAAAAGAGAGAGAGAGAATGGGCCCATAAGGCATGACCCACAGTTCGTTGACTTCAGTTTCCCTTATGTGATAGTGCTCAACTTTGGCTGCACATAGAATCACCTGAGAGCTTTCAAACTACTAAAGCCCTTGGTCTACTCAAGACCCGTGACTCAGGCCCTGGGAGTATGTCCTAAGAATTGTTGTTTTTTTAAAACTCCCTGTGTGATTCTCATTTGCACCCAGGGTGGAAAACCACTGTCCTTATAGCCTATACTCTCCCCCACCCTCCCTCCCATGCATTTTTATTTAGTTCTGTGCTACACGCTCACTTTCACTAATGTGTAATGATAGCCTGCCTGCATCTGTCCTCTGTTCTGAGCCAGTTTCTTTCTATAGAAGCTGCAGAGTGCTCCATTACTTGGAATTGCTGCATTGTTTCTCCTGTTTTTGCCTTTAAGGGCAAAGCCCTTGTAGGCCAAATCTCCAGCAGTTTCACAACAAACCACTCCATTTGCTTTGTGTTAGATGTTTATCCTGTTTATTGAAACATTTTAAAGCTCAGTGATTTGCTAGTTCCGTGCTTGTCTCACAAGTTGTGTCATTGGATAGTTCCTACTTACACTGTAAATGGGCCACGATGGAAGAGCTCGAAAAGGATCCTCGCATCGCACAGAAGATCAAGCGATTTAGGAATAAACAAGCCCAGATGAAGCACATTTTTACTGAGGTGAAGCAATATTTACCGATTAATCTGACCATTGCTTTTCTTGCAGAATTAAGTACTGGGTATAAGTTTCTTTAAATTGAAGTTTTTGTGTAGATCTGTTGCTTAAGTCAAATTGATAAGTATGCACTGATTTATAGAAAAACTAGTTCAGATTTAAGCCAAAGAGAACAAATTATCTACCGAGGTATGAGGAGCAAACCTTACAAACTAACAACCCATAAGAACAGACATCTTGGTCAGAATACCAGTGAACAACAACAACAAAAAGAATACCAGTGAACAGTTAGGGCAGGAGGAATATGCACACAATTCTTTCCTCTCCCAACTCCAAAGGCAATTCCAAAGAGACCCAAAATTTGAATGTAAATAAAAACAAAGCCCAAATGTTCAAAAATAAATAGATAAATTTATATTATACTTGGGAACCTCTAAGTATGGGGCCTATCGCAAGAGGAAGGGTTGGTGGATTTGGATATTAAATAAATCTATAGTATCTATGTACATTAAAAAATACTATAAACAAATCTTAAATAGTATGTGTAAATATTTTTATTATATATACGTAAACAGTAGTTAGAAAATATGTATCTGCATTATATATATACATATATATATATTTTAGTGATAAACATACATACATGGTATATATACATTTTTTATCTAGTATGAGAATCTTCCTATTTATGTTTTTATACATATACATTATATACATACATATACATAAAATAACAGTTTAATAATAAATACTCTTATAATTAAGAAAAATATAAAACCCAAAATAGAAAAAAGTGGACAAATTAACCTATAAAAATGTAGTCAACTTGACTACTAGTCAAAGAATGTAAATTAAAATGGGAATCTTCTAATTTTTTCTTATCAAGTATTTGAAGGTCTTAAAAAGAAGTACTGTCTGTTGCTGGTGAGGGTATAGGGAAGAGACACATGTACATCATTGGGCGGGAGCATTATGCCATATGACTGTCAGAAGAGCAGTATGACAAATGACACCAAATGTCTCAAAATTTGCATGTCGTCTATCCCAGCAACTAACTGTCCTTTATTTTAAGGAAACTATCAAGTCTTTGTGCAAAGATTTAACAATAATAAACAGTTGTTTATATTGGTGAAAAATTGAAAATGAAATGTTAGATAATAGACTTTTGTTAAATTATACACCCCACAGGGTAGAAAGAATACTGTGCAGTCAGTAAAAATGGTATTAGAGGACAGTTATTAATTACATGGAAAATCTCTTCTCTGGTTGATGGGATTGTGGTAATTTTTATTTTCTTATTTTTTAACATGTGATTTTAAAATTTTATTTAGATAACTTTTGAAGAAAATAAGCAATAAAAATTATTCTTAAAATGTAGTCATAAGTACTGGACCTTAAGAGAGCATTCAGATGTCATCAAATTGTAGTAAATTCCTCAGATACTTACCAATTAAGTATTTGTGTTGTACTCCCTTTTCTTGTGACAAAAAAAAAAAAAATTTAGGATAATGTCAATAAACATTCTTCATCTCCCAACATGGTGTTCTTCTTCCTCTTTAACCTTAATATTTGGCCCAGGTCCATCCCCCGCCCCTCCCCAATAATTGTTCTAATGCCTGTGAGAGCTGTTTTCAGGTCATCATCCCTCTGGTAGAGAATAGGGAAAGGAAAGTGAGAACTAGAATTAGAAAACCATCTTGAAGCCCTGTTGGATACTCTCCCTCCGTTCTGGGAACATTTTCCACACCTCTATTTTAGCAAGTATTTGCAGTGCAGTAACTTGTTTACAACATGTCTGTATCTTCCATTTTGAGCCCTGGAGACAGATAGGTCCCTGGACTTCTTTGAATTTCTAGCCCTGGTACTAGGCACTGAGTCAGTGCTCAGTAATTATTTGGCTGTTCCCAGGGAGTGAGAATGGTTTGACCTATGCTGTTTGTTACCCTGCTCCAGAACCTTCAGCATTTCCCATTTTCTTGGAATCAAGTTCAAGCTTCTTAATATAGCCTTCAAAGCCCCGTGTGTCTATTTTCTGATTTATTCTTAAGGGTGTGAGTTTTCCTTGGTTGGGAATATAGAGAAAGGAAATTGTGTTTGGTTTGCAGAAATACTGGTAACAGCAGTTCATACTCTTGTGGGAAGAAAAGAGTTGGAGGACATCATGAAATTAAGGAGTAATCCTGGGGACTAGTTCCTATAATACTGTCTTTGGTTTTAACATTTTTATTAATAACTTGGATAAATGCTATTCTTATAAAAGAAATAATAACTTAGTTTTGAGTAGAACGTCTTCCTATCTATTCTTTACAGGTGTTTTATGATGTAGCCAGGAGAGTGGGTAGTTTGTGAAGGAGACTCCAATTTGAGAGACTGGAGTTCCCATATTCCCTAGGGATAGAGGCCCAACTAAAACCCTTTCTGAAAACCAGAAACAACGCTGGGAGAATAAATGACAAAGGTCATGTCAGGTTTACCTGGACAGGATGAGTGAAATACAATGGCTATAAAATGTAATGTCATACATTTGTTTTTAAAGATCTTTACATTTTGGAGTGTGGCGAATGACTGGATAGCAGTTTTCGGGAGGAAAGATGTTGCCAGTTTAATTACAAGTATGCTGTGAGGCAAGAGTAGCGTGTGGCTGTTTAAAAAGTAACATTAACCCTGCACTGTACCAATTGAACAGTCCTGCTATGCCTGCTGTTTTTATTCCTAGAGACCTGGTGCACAAAAGTTATGTATGGGTAGGATCCCTTTCAGCTGCTGGCTGGGACCTCCCTTTCCCAGCTTCTGGCTGAGGCCTTCCTTCATTCCATGCCGCCCCCTCGTGGTCAGTGCATGTCATAGCAAGTGATAGAATTCCCGGTCTCCCGCAGGGACACTTTGCATATTAGCCTTTTATATATATATATAGCTGTTAGGTTTATTTTTGAGTACCAGGATTCAGTGAGGTTCTGCAAAGCCTGAGGGCAGCTGCAGGATGACTGTAATGATGGTAAAGGGCTCCAGCCATAGTTGAGTGAGAAGAAATGTGGAAAACAGACTGCAGGCTGCTAGGAGTCTGGGTTCTGGAGCCAAATTACTCCCTCTTCACGCATGCACACACCTGGGTGTCCTTGGGCCACTTGCATAACATCCTTCCTAATAGTGTCAACCTCACAGAATAGCTGGGAGGGTTAAGTGACACAGTGTTTATACCAATAGAAGTGCTTAGCACAATACCTGACCCATAGTCACTCTTCTACAAGTGTGAGCTCTGTGTCATTAAGGGATCTGGAGACATTAAAGCATCTGAAGGACAGTTGAACGCTTGGGGCTATTTAACCCAGCTAAGGAGGGGTTGTTGAAGAGCCAACACAGAGAGGTAGAATCAACTTGGTCACCATTGCTGGAGAGGAAGCAGTTCTCACCAATGAGTCACAGTTACAGGATGGAAATGGAGCTGTAATTTAATAGTCATAATGATAAAGATCGTGATGCTACTGCTGAGCAGGCAGAGGTAGAGCTGTCTTGGCAGTGGGTCAGGTCTTAGGGTATAGTATATTCCTGAACATGGGAATAATTGAATCTGAGGGTGGATTTGCCAGGAATGCTATATAAAGTATTGCACTGGTTAGAAGATGATACTAGATAGCGTCCAATTTAAGGGGCCATAAGAGCATTCCAGCTGTCCAGGATGGGGGCTTCTGAGTAAGAAAGACCCGGGTAAACCTTCAGTTCTCACAGCTCTGTGTTCCTTGGTCATGTTACTTAGCCGCTCTGAGTCAGCTTTCTCATCTGTAAAGTAATTGTAGTACCTACTTCATAAAGTAGTTTTGAGACTTAAATGAAAGCATTTAATATGATTCCAGGCTTGCATTAAATATTTCTCAGTGCTGTTTATTGTTGTTTTGTAAGTATTCTTTTTTTGAAACATAATGTATATGAAGATAAACAGATCCTAAAATCAGTGAATTTTTACAAAATAAACACATGTGTGTAACCACCTCCTGGGTCAGGAATTAGAACATTATCTTCACCTCAGAAGCTCCTCTCATGTCTCCTTCCAGCATTAGCTATTACTGTTATCTATATTAAGAAGGAAAAGAAACCAGGGTGTCCAAAGGTAATCTTTAAAACAGGCAGCAGTAATAAGAGGGCACCTCTTTGTGCTGATTTTTACACAACACTACAGTAATCAACAGGGAAGTCTTCCCCTGGCTGTGGGCAGCCTGTGAGGTATGGTTGATTCCTTTCCATTTGGTCCTGGAGAGCAGGATTTACGACAGTGAGGAGTGTCCGAGGTGACTTTTATTCTCAGGTGAACCATTTTATGTGTTTCCTTTTAGGTCCAGAGTAGGGATCACTTAAGGGTAAAGCATGAAGTGGGACTTGAGGGCAGGGGACACTCTTAAACTCTTCTCCTCTGTTTACATTAGCCTGATGAAGACTTATTCAACCCAGACTATGTAGAAGTTGATCGCATCTTGGAGGTGGCCCACACCAAGGATGCAGAAACAGGAGAGGTAGGTGTTTCTCTGTGCTCACTCTCCTAGTGTCTTCCCTTCTTACCTTATATGTATTGTACTTGTTTGGTCAACATGTGGTCTTTGTTTTAGTGGCATTTGTGTGTTGTGTTATATTATAGAGTGGGTTTCCATAAGTTGGATAAAGTATGACCGATGCCTTTAATCTAGTAGAAACAACATTTTTCTCTCTCGTCTCTTCCCAACCAGGAAGTGACGCATTATCTAGTGAAGTGGTGCTCACTGCCCTATGAAGAAAGCACGTGGGAGCTAGAGGAAGACGTGGATCCTGCTAAAGTTAAAGAATTTGAATCTCTTCAAGTTCTCCCTGAAATTAAGCATGTGGTAATCTATCACTTATATGTAGAATTTGATGTTTCATATGGAAAGATAA
>PVJN01054371.1:0-13428 GCA_004026805.1 Lasiurus borealis | reverse complement strand
CGGGCAGGTAAAAACCCTTTGCAGTGGGGCTGCCCGGCTGGGAGAGCCCCGTCCAGCAGTTCCCCGCCTTCTCCTGGAGGATAACTGGCTCCCAACTTGCCTCCAATCACTCCCAGTGCGACTCCCAGCTGCTCTCTCTCCCTCTGCCCAGCGACAAAGCTCCAGGTGCGTCTGTTTACTCCGCCGCCATTTTTTTCTCCCTACATCTGTTGTTTTATTAAGGATTGCAAAGTGGTTTAATTTTAACTTTCCTAAACTTGCTTCTTTATCTTTTAATTGTGATTTCTCAGAAAATAATATTTTTCCCAGTTACCTAGTACCATGATGTGGAGTTCCTATTCAGAAAAAAAAAAAAAAAAGATGAATGCCTGATTCTGTCCCTTTTAGTCACTATTTTTGAAAAATACCAGTTGGTTCCCTTGTGTTCTCCAAAATTAATTATTGTTTTGTTTTCTTTTTAATTTCTCACCAAGAATCATCACACACTTACTGTATTTCTTAAAAAGCACATACTTCTAATGTGTTTCAAACCATATACATTGGCTAGTGGGGTCTCCTTTGAGTTGACTCCTGGATCTTTTATCATTGCCTCCGTCTGTCTTGTATACATAGTATAGAGTTTGACATATGTTTACACCCAAGAGTCTACCACAATCACAATAACAATCATTTTACTCCATAAGTGTCCTCATGCTCCTTTATAATCCATGCCCATCTACAGATAGTTAGTATGCTTTCTGTCACTATAATTTGTATTTTTTTGAGTTTCTTATAAATAAAATGATACAGTTCTTCAAACAAAAATCTTTATTGTTGAGAGTATTACAAATGCTCCTCCTTTACCCCACTTGATTCCTTTTTCACCTGGTTCCTGCATCCCTCACCTTCACCACCCTATTGTCTATGTCTATGGGTTATGCATATATGCTATAATTCCTTTGGTTAACTTCTTCCCTCCAAGATTCATCAGTTAGTTTTGTGTTTCCATGACTCTGGTTCTATTTTAATCATCAGTTTATTTTGTTCACTAGATTCCTCTTTCATTTATTTTTCTTTTTAGGTTCAGTTGTTGATATATATATTTATTGCCATTTTATTATTCATACTAGAGGCCCAGTGCATGGATTTGTGCACTGGTGGGGTCCTTAGGCCTGGCCTGCACCCTCTCACAATCTGGGACCCCTTGGGGGATGTTGGACTGCAGGTTTTGGCCTGATTCCCACAGGCCAGGATGAGGGACACCACCAGTGCATGAATCCATGCACCATGCCTCTAGTATGCATATAAGACCTTTGATTAATCTCTTCCCACCCTCCCCTTTCCTTCCTTCCCTCTGAGATTCATCAGTCTGTTTCTATGCCTGTGCATTAGCATCTGTCCCCTGGTAGTCAGTGCACATCATAGCTACCAGTTGAACATTTGAATTGTCACTTGGGCTTTTATATACCAGGTGTATAGGTTAATAATACAGATTTTGTAATCAAAGAAAACATGATAATTTCAAGAGAAACATCAAAAGTGCTTTATTCAAAGTAATGTCCATTGCTAGCTACACATTTCCCCTATCTTTCAAATAATTTGTGGATATCATCCCAATAGAACTTTACTTGTTTTGAGGCAAACCATTCAGAGACCTAATTTTCCATTTCTTCATACATTTTGAAGTGCTGCTCAGAAAATGCATGTGCCATTGATCAGAAAAAGTGGTAATCTGAAGGAGCAAGGTCTGGTGAATACAGTGGTTAGTTTAATACTTCCCAGGCAAGATGTTTTAACGTGTCTTCAACTAGTTTTAAAGTGTGTGATGGTGCTGAAACCGGTTTGACTCAGTGGATAGAGCATCGGCCTGCGGACTCAAAGGTCCCAGGTTCGATTTCGGTCAAGCCATGTACATTGGTTGCGGGCACATCCCCAGTAGGGGGCGGGCAGGAGACAGCTGATCAGTGTCTCTCTCTCATCGATGTTTCTGACTTTCTCTCCCTTCCTCTCTGTGAAAAATCAATAAAATATATTTAAAAAAAAAATAAAGTGTGTGATGGTGCCCCATTCTGAAGCAAAATTACTTTGCCATGTCATGTCTTCTGGCACATTCTGGCCATTTCAAGATCAAAGTGTGGTTCAAATTTGTTTTGATTATTTGTTGTTGGTAGTGATCAGTATTAACGATTTCACCTGGTTTTAGAAGCTCATAATACACCACACTAACTGATCTCACCAGACGAAGAGCATTGTCTTTTTTCTAAAGTGATTTGGCCTTTCAGTTGATTTTTTTTTAATTTAATAAATCTTTATTGTTCAGATTATTACCATTGTTCCTCTTTTTTCCCCCATAGCTCCCCTCCTACCCCACTCCACCTTCTTCCCTTACCCCCTCCCACTGTCCTCATCCAAAGGTGTATGATTTTTGTCTGTCTCCTCCCGCAACCCCTCACCCCGTTCCCCTGAGAATTATCAGTCCATTCCCTTTCTATGCCCATGATTCTATTATATTCACTAGTTTATTCTGTTCATCATTTTTTTATTCACTTGATTTTTAGATTCATTTGTTGACAGATATGTATTTGTTGTTCATAATTTTTTGTCTTTTACCTTTCTCTTCTTCATCTTCTAAAAGAGTACTTTTCAGTATTTCATATAATACTGGTTTGGAGTTGATGAACTCCTTTAGCTTTTTCTTATCTTTGAAGCTCTTTATCTGCCTTTCAATTCTGAATGATAGCTTTGCTGGATAGATTATTCTTGGTTGTAGGTTCTTGCTATTCATCATGTTGAATATTTCTTGCCACTCCTGTCTGGCCTACATCGTTTCTGTTGAGAAATCAGCTGACAGTCGTATGGGTGCTCCCTTGTATGTAATGAACTGTTTTTCTCTTGCTGCTTTTAATATTCTCTCTTTGTCTTTTGCTCTTGGTATTTTAATTATGATGTGTCTTGGTGTGGTCCTCTTTGGATTCCTTTTATATAGGGTTCTGTGTGCTTCCTGGACTTGTAAGTCTATTTCTTTTACCATATGTGGGAAGTTTTCAGTCATTATTTCTTTAAATAGGTTTTTAGTATCTTGCTCTCTCTCTTCTTCTGGCACCCCCATAATTTGGATGTTGGTATGCTTGTAGTTGTTCCAGATGCTCCATAGACTATCTTCACATTTTTGGATTTTTTTTTTTTCTTTTCTAGTTGAGTGTTTTCTGCTTCTTTGTATTTCAAATCTTTGACTTGATTCTTGCATTCCTCTACTCTGCTGTTAGGTCTCTGTATAATATTTTTTATTTAAGTCAGTGTATGTTTAATTTCTAGTTGGTCCTTTTTCATCTCCTCTTGTGTCTTGCTAAATTTATCCATCTTTTCTAGGAAATGCTTAAAAAACCTTATAACCTTGGTTTTGAACTCTATATACAGTTGTTTGTTTTCCTCCATTTCTTCTGTTTGTGATTTGTTCCTTTGTCTCCACATTTTCACTGCTTCCCAGAGTTGGTAGAGTAGCTTTGTGTGCTAGGTGTCCTATATGGCCCAGTAGCTCTGCCTCACTGGTTACCTGAGGTGGACACTCTTGGTGCACCCCTTTGTGAACTGTGTGTACAGTCTTGTTGTAGTTACATTTTGATTATTGTTGGTATCACTGGGGGGAATTGACCTCCCTCCAAGCAATTTGGTTGTGAGGATTAGCTATATCTGTCCCCAGAGAACTTGTGTGCTGGACTCAGTCTTAAGACTTGCAAGATTGCAACCACCTCTTTGCTGGGCTTGGATATGGTGGAGTCTCAAGATTTAGAAGACAACCTTGGCTTCCCATCGGCCCTGCCTTCTATGGCAGCCCCTGTGTCTCAGTGCCCCACGGTAATCGCTGCAACCCTCTCTGTGCACTCGCAAGCATGGGCCTCCAGACCTCTGCCTTTCCACCTCTCCTGAGCTTCCATGCGTTCCAGGGACCTGTATGATTCTGGGTCCCCAGGGTATCACCTGAAACTGGGGTTCAGTGCAGTTGGACCTGGATTTCAGTGCAGTTGGGAGGTTCTATTTTCCTACCACTAGAGAAAGCCCCTGGCACAATCAGGAGTCAGTCCTCTTTGTGAGCACCTCCAGACCTCTGCCTTTCATGGCTCTCCTAAGTTTCTGTGCACTCCCCCCTTTTCACGACAGTCCAGACTCCCCCCCGTATGAGTCTTGCCTGGAACTGGGGTTCAGTCTAGTCAGAAGTGGGGTCCAATGTAGTCAGGAGTTTCCATCTCTCTCCTGCTAGAGGAAGCTATCCAGGCCCTCCACTTCCTGTCTTCTCCATGCATGTGTCTCCGCACCTCAGCTTTTTACAGCTCCTCTGAGTCTCCGTGATCCCCTCTCTTTCCTTCTAGTTGTAAAATTCCACTAAGCCAGCTTTCCTGTGATGATGTACGTTCTTTTAGTTGTTTTGAAATTGTTGTCAGAGGCAGCAGTTTAGGTGTTCACCTATGCTGCCATCTAGGTTTCTCTGATTCTGTTACTAATTTGCTAAGAACTTTAACCATAAATTTGTTTTGTAAAATGCCTTTTCTTTATTTTGAGCTGATTATATGCATCTTCTTTCATGTGGTAATATGGCAAATTTAATTGATAGATTTTTAAATGCTAAATCAGCTTTGAGTTAGTGTTCTAAATTCCACTTGATTTTGATGTACTATTTTATGCATGTTTAAATTCAATTTGCTAAAATTGTGCAATCAATTTTTAAATATATTGTCATGGGAAATGTTGGTCCATATTTTTATTGAAGAGTAGCTTTTATATCATGGAAATGCTGACCTGATCTTTTTAAAGGTGTGTTTAGACCATTTACATTTAAAGTGGTTATTGGTGTATTAGATTTAATTCTTGCATTTGCTGTTTTCTATTTATCCCATGTATTTTTGGTTTCATTTTTCCTGAAATGTGAATTCTTATTATTTTCTTTTATTATTTTGTTTTATTTTCTTAGTAGCTGCTATACAGCTTATAGCATTTATATTTAAGTTATTTCATTTTACCTTCAAGTAGTATTATAACACTTTAGATACAGTTTCAGAACCATATCAATATTCTGTTGTTAAATCCCGCTTTCCTTTTCGACTCAATTGTTCTACATTTTAATGTTTTATATTATGTAAACCACATATTACATATGATTTCCTACCAGTCCATTTGGCTGGAAGCAAAAGTCTTTCTAGTGTTTTATAAAGCATGTTTACATTGGTAGTCCTGAGAATGGTTGTAGGATTCTTTGTTAGATTACAGAATTACTGTTATGTTTGTTTACTAAGAAAAGCATTGGCTAATTTCCCTGTTATTCTGTTTTTGGAGTAGTTTGTATAGTACCATCTGATCTTTAAAGCTTCAGTGGAGGAAGGAGTAGTTTAGATTCCCTATTTCTGATCTAGTAATTGAATATTTTTGTCATCTTGTCTTTTCTGGGGTCAGTTTGGTAAAGTGTATTTTCCTAGAAAAGTATCCATTGCATCTAGATTTCCAAAATCATTTACGTAAGTTGGTGGAGAGTAATTTTGAATTTTAAAAACTTTTCTGTTTTGGTGGTTATTTCTTCCTTGCCCTTTCAAATTTTGCATGTTTTTACTTTATGCCTTGTTTCCTAATTAGTTTAGTGTTTGTACAGTTTTTATAAAGTCATGTTTATTGGCTTTTTTTTTCTTCCTTATTTTAAAAGCAAACATGTTTATTTAAAAAGGGCTTAGAAAATTTGGAAGAAGCATAAATAATAGGATAAAAATCATAGAGGGTACCTCCGTGAGATAGCTATTGTTAACTGTCTGGTAACATTTCAATGTTGGTATGCATATAATTGCATTGAATTTAACACAGTTGAGATCAAATTCTGAGTTCATACTTGAATTAGTTTCCTAGGGCTGTCATAACAAAGTACCACAAACTGGTGGCTTAAAATAACATAAATTACTCTCTCGCAGTTCAGAGACAAGAAATCTAAAACCAAAGTGTTCGCAGGCCATATCCCTCGAATCTCTGCAGTCACCTTCATAGGGCCTTCCTTCTTTCCTTTGTGTCTATGTCTACCTGTTCCTGTTCTTACAAGGACTCATCCTGATCCAGTTTGACTTTACTTTAACTTGATTTTATCTGCAAAGATTCTGTTTTCAAATAAGGTCACCCTCACAGGTTTCAGGTGGGCATAAATTTTGGGGATACACTATTTAACCCACTTCAGTATTACATTGTTATTCTCCCTTCTATGTATTTCATGGCCTTTTTTATATTTTTATTTTTCTTAATTAATATTAGGGTCTAGTGCTGGGCAGAATCCCTACTAGCACATCAGCATTGTTATGTGCTACCAGCTAGCTGTGCTTACAGTTTACCCATAAACACTAATTCCATCATTACCTAATGAAGCATCATTGAAGAAAAGGGAAGCAGAGCTCATTAAATTGTTTTAAAGCTTAAACCTCAATTACTTTTAAAAATACATATTTTTATTGATTTCAGAGAGGAAACGATAGAGAGAGAAACATCAATGATGAGAGAGAATCATTAATCCACTGTCTCCTGCACACCCCCTACTGGGAATCAAGGCCACAACCAAGGCATGTGCCCTTGACAGGAATAAAACCCAGAACCCTTTATTCAGCAGGCTGATGCTCTATCCATTGAGCCAAACCAGCTAAGGCAAACCTCAGTTAATTTTAGAAGATGAGAATGATCTTTCTTACACCATTTGTGAAAGTCATTTAATTGTATTATATATAAATGAATTCCATGCAAGTGGTGTTTTTCAAACCTAAATTAAGAATTATAGGAAAGCATGTCATCAGAAAGCTAAAAAAATTATACTGGTGGCTTTAGTGGTCCTCGTTGTTCAATTAACAAGCTTTTCCTAGACCTTCTTCATGATATCCATCCTGGCCTTCACATATCTTATAACATTCTCTAGTCATCTCTGTAATTCTTTAAGAAATGTTGACGTATTTATGCTATTTTTTATATCTCAAGAATCAATGATGATTCCTTACTATGATCAATTAATTAGTATTTACTGTTTAGCACTTTACATTTCATTAGTCTAGGTCAGCAATTTTCAACCATTCTCATCTCACGGCACACATTACTAATTACTAAAATTTTGCAGTACAATAAAAAATATATTTTTTGATGATCTGACAAAAAATAGGTACACTTTTGATTTATTCATAACTGACAGCTATTGTTGTGGTGACTGTTGGTATTATTTGATTTGACAATCTAAGGGAAAATCATCAGGTAAGAAATGTTGAAAAATTATTGTACCACACCGGTTGAAAATCACGGATTTAGATAAAGGGTTATGGAAGGCAGGATGTGGACCACAATGCAACATTCATTGAGGTTATTATGTATAATTTACAGTGTTACATTACTTAGGTTATTTTTGCTTAATTCCGTAAAACTCTGGAAGGTAAGTATTACACCCATTTCAAATGTTGGAAAAATGAAAACAAAATCATATCACTAATTTTTGCCATAATTGGAACTAGAATTTAGGCCCCACTGTCTAGGGTTTTGCTTAGAGCACTGGATATTTTTGTCTTTAAGATGAGTGATAAAGTTCTTATTATTTAATTTAAGCTAATTTTACCTCTCTGTCTCCTATTTGTGAAATTAATAACTTTAAAAAATTGTAGCTCTGTATTATGACCTGAAAGTGAAGAAGAACAATTATATGTAATTGCCCACCCAGAGCATCTGCTTTATAAGGGTTCATTGAGAATGAAAGAGTAGGCTTTGTTAGAGCATAGGCATTTAACTTGCATAAACATTTCACAATTCATAGTAAAATTCTCATAAATATGTTATGCTATACCAGTATGGCATATATTTTTTTAAAGAGCCACTGTTGTGATCTCGTGGTATCCTAGTGAGCAGGGAGGGAGGCTCTTTGTCCACCCTCTTGTGATACATTTAGATCATTGCATATTTGTAGAACTTAGGTTTTACAGAATGTTTTTAAAATCTCTTCATTCTCTGACTATTATTGACTGGTTTACGAGTATGTGTTTCTTCAGTTTACGGATGATGCAAGTGCAGGGTAGGTTTATACTCTATATTAAAATAATTATTTGGGCCCAAGAGGTCATGGTTTGATTCCTGGTCAGGGCACATGCCTGGGTTGCAGGCTGGATCCCAAGTCGGGGAAGTGCAGGAGGCAACCAATCAATGATTCTATCTCATCATTGATGTTTCTATCTCTTCAAATTTGAAATCAATAAAAATATATATATTTTTAAATTGTTTGGTTGAACTAGAGTTATTTGTGTTTACAAGTTATTCACTTCCTCTGGTTGTTTAGACCAATTTCTTATGGTATTATTTTTTTAAATGTTGTTTTCAGTTTTTGCTCCATCCATGTAAGTAGCACACATTGTTACAGAACTTTGATTTATACGTTTTCTTTTTATTTTCCCATATTTTTATGCTGAAATGTTTATCTATAGTCCATATTTTTTGCTTGTAGTATGGATAGTTGGACCAAGATGACAGTCTATTGGTCTATTCTAAGCAGTTTCAGGTGACTTATAAGCATACATCTTTTTAAATTTGATAGCTAAAACAATTAGAGTGTATTTTTTGAGAATCTGATAGGTGTGCCTTGTAGGTTTTTTTTGGACTTAAGTCTCTATGTATACCATGATTTTCAATTTTTGAAAGAAATGGTGCTAAATTAATTGTTGGCCACTGTATATTTGTTTTTATACATTTAGGCCTCTGTCTCCTGTATTCCTGATGGTCACACTGATACCGGAGCTTTGCTTCACACCTTTAGGGATAGAAAACATCACCTAACTAGATATCTTAAGATATTCAAGCATGAAGTGAACTAAAAATCATGATATACATTCATTTTATGATATATTGAAAGCTTTGAGTTGTTTTTAAACATAAGAGATTCTTTTCTGTACTTAAAAATAAAATGTGAAGACTTTTTAAAATGTACATGAATATTATATTTATATTCTGCTTTAAAATGGATTATTTAATTATAGAAATAAGAAGGGAGTGGGAGAGATAGGTGAAGGAGTATATTTGTTAAAATGTTTAAAAAAAATAAAAACCAAACAAACACTTAATGAGTACTTGTACTATTGCAGGTCTTTTCTAAATAAGTTACAGATGTTAACTTGTTTATTTTTCCCACCAGGGTTGTGAGGTAGGGATTCATTCTGAATTTATAGATGAGGCAAAGAATGATTAAGTAATTTCTTCGCTTAAGGGCACAAAACTAGTGAAACACCACCCTGGTATTTCTAACCTCAAGGATAACTTGCTCTAACGTGAGTTAGTGCTCTCCGTATGTGTCACTTTATTATTGACTGCTCTATTTCATGTTCCACCAGGACGTGCCCTAAGAGGCTGTATATGAGGAATATTGTCTCTGGTTTCCAACAGTCTTAGGCTCAAGTCCTGGTTAGTCACCCTTTTACTGATTACTCTTTTATAAAATTGTACCAGGTTCAGGTGTTCATTCTGAATGTTTATGTGCCAGACACTGTTTGAGCCTTAGGGAAGTCATGTTGAGCAGGAAATCACTGTCTTTGTGAAATTTAGTTCCTAATGAGAGAAAGAGGGAAACAAGAGGCTAGTCTATGCAAAATCATTAGTGATAAGTATAATGAGGGAAATCAAGCAGGTTGAGGAGATTCAAGCCAATGGAGGGTGAGAGAGCTATGCAGATATTAGACAAGAGCATCTTAGGGAGAGGCAGGGCCTTGGGATGGTAGGAGTGTGACCTGGAACCTAAAAGAATCCAGTGTGGGTAGAGTGGAGAGGACAGACATGAGGTTGGGTAATCATGACCCAAGTGAGGCTTTGGATTGGATTCACTGTGTGCACTGGCATGAGCGGGATATTGGGTGACCTGAGGGACGTTTGAGAAGTATTGCTTGGCTGTGGTGTGGGGAATCTCCTGAAGTTGAGCCAGGATGGAAGAAGAGAGAATAGGATGCTGCTGTAATTATCTAGGTGTGAGGTGATGGCTGCGCATTCCTGGTGTGAGCCCCTCCTGGAGGATTCCTATCTGGAACAGATATCCTAGGCCTCAACTGGCCACACTATTTAAAATTGCCACTGTTACCCTGCCCTAACATCCCTGTGCTTCGTGTGTGTGTGTGTGTGTGTGTGTGTGTGTGTGTGTGTATGTGTGTGTAATTATTTTCTCTGTAGCATATCTCACTTTCTAACATACTGTATCCCTTACTTGCTTATTAGGTTTATCATTTATGACATTCATCATTTGCAAAAATGTGACCTCCAGAAGAGCAAGGATTTATCTTGGTTTTGCTCTGTAATATTTCCCAGGTGCCTTGGATAGGGTCTGGCTCAGTGAGCTTGGTGGGTAATAATTGAATAGGTGGCTCAAGTGGTAATGGGAAAGGTGAAAAGAGGTTGGATTTGGGAACATTTTCAAGATGAAGCTGATGGGATTTTCTTTAGGCGATCACATGCATTTATGGAAATTGTTCTGATAGGTTGGAGATAATAAACTTAGTTTGGTACCTAATATGATACAACTTCAGTAAGCATTGATAAATTATACCATTATAACTCCAATGTTTGGGAAAGAGTGACATTTTACTCTTTTATGTGAAAATAAATTAATGAAAGAAAATACAGATCCAGGTCAGCATTCAGTGGCCTGTAGGTCAACCCCAGCCTGTTGACCCTATTTGTGAAGAGAACTTAATTGCAGAACAGCCCCAGTTCACTGTGTAATGTCTGTGGCTAACTGCTGAGGAATATCAGAACTGATTCATTGAGAACTGTGTGGCCCTCAAAGCCTAAAATATGTTTATTTCTAGTCTTCAGGAAAAGTTTGCAAATTCTTGATATAGAGCACTAAGCCTCTCGATGTTAATGTGTTTTACAGTATAGGTCACAATACCATTTCAAAAGTTGTTACAATGAAATAATATTGATGAAAACAGTGAACAATAAGAATGTGTTTGGTCATGAATCAGTATTGACTATCTTGACAGAAATAATTTATTTATAGAATATAAACCGGCAGATTGAGAAGGAAGTTCTACAAGTGATTAATGGAATTGAAGTATCACCCAGTATTTAAGCCCTCATTCAGTCCCTCTCTCCATCCATGACATCCTAGACTTAGACTGCTTCTCAGGTAGTAGTTACAGAATCACATAACAGGGCTGAAAGGCAAGGAATATCATTTTCTCTGACTCAGTGTATTTAACATTTTACTATGCATCTCTAATAAAGCAAAATGCAAACTTCTCAACATGGTGTTCCATCTTCTCTCAGCCTGACTCTATCTTAACTACCCATACACTCACACTATGATTCTCCCCTGCTCCCCACCCCCAGTCTCTCTGGGCAGTTTGCTGTTGTTTCCTCTGAAGACAGTGTCATTCTTCTCCCTACTCCCAGTACACACTTGTAAAATCCTGCCTCCCTATGAACAGACTGTTCAAAAATGCTGGACGGGGAAGTCCATGAGATCTTACCTGATTCCCCTTTCCAGTTATGGTCTTCCCTCCTTTGATTTGGCCATTCCTGTATTTCTTGTCATTGTGTTCCTTATATACACTAGTGGCCTAGTGCACAAATTCATGCATATTAAACGAAATTAATTAGAATAAATATATATATATATATTTATATTTTATTGATTTTTTACAGAGAGGAAGGGAGAGAGATAGAAAGTCAGAAACATCAATGAGAGAGAGACATCGATCAGCCACCTCCTGCATGCTCCACAGTGGAGATGTGCCCGCAAGCAAGATACATGCCCCCACCTGGAATCGAACCTGGGACCTTTCAGTCTGCAAGCCGACGCTCTTATCCATTGAGCCAAACTGGTCTCGGCTAGAAGAAATATTTTAATATTGCTATTCACCATTTCTCTATAATAGAAGTGTCAACAAAATTCACAATTGACAATGACAAATCAAAACACACGTGTGTGATTGGCACCAGTGAGAGCTTTATGTGTATAGTGCATGTTCAAATTAACTTAGCCTTTTATAGGTATAGAATAAACTTGCTTAATTAGACTTGCTTTTTGATTTAGCTAAATTTTTTTCAGCCCAGTGAAGCACCCCAACTTCTTTTTCAAGTAATAGTCAGCAACACAGCAGTAAATATCAACATGGAGCAGATTATTATTGTAGATCATTATTATTGTAGCTCATGCAGGGAGAACAAAGGGTAAAATATTTAACTGTAGCAGTATTTGATTATATTCTGCACAGTGAGAAAACCTAAACTCATTTTCAAGGTCTACCATTTCTCACTTCTTTTGAGTAGGATCAAGTTTCTAAACTTTCTAAATCTCCCTTTTCCAGCTAATGAAAAGAAAATAGGATTCCACCGAGTCTCCTACCTACCTACTTCCAGACTCCTGTGAGGATCAAATGAGATGTGGCATGGGAAAATGCTTTACAGACATTTGGTTAAAGTGTAAAATGTTTACACTTGGCTATAAAGTAAGTCAAGTTCCTGGGCTGAAGAAATTCCAAGGAGGCTAGTGACTAGGGAGAAGAAGCTGGGTGTTGTTACATGACATTATTACTCAGGACCCATAGCCACTGTTTTTGGACTGGGCTGGGCTGTGGGCTGCAGGCTGCATTTTGTAACATGGGATCTTGGCAATGTTGGCTGCAATTTGGTGGGCTATTGCTTTGGGGTGGTGATGGGGCCAGTGTCCCACTTGATAGAAGCCAAGTGTTGTTATGTAAATGGCCACACAGCAGCTCTTGAGTTGAGTGTCTATTCTTTGGTGGTCAGTGTGTGTCATAGTGACCCATCGGATGGGCAGAGGAACACTTAGCATATTAGCCTTTTATATATATATATCTAGACTGGGGGACCATTGCATGAATTTGTGCACCTTGAAAGGAACTGTGTGCTATGAGGCTGTGGTGGGCACAGAGGTGGGTCTTGACTGCGGACCCTCTTTCACTCTTTGCTGGCAGCCCTGCTCCCACCACCTCCGTTCCCATGCACTAATGACTCTAGCTCTGCTTGCACCTACTGATGGTACAGAACCATTTGGGCTGGCGCCAGCAGCAAGTGCAAACAACAACTGCTGCCCCGATCACCCCTCAGAAGCAGGGTGATTGGGACTGGCGCTGGGCACTGGCAGCAGGTGCGAGCTGTGGTGCTGACACTGGCAGCGGGTATGAGTGTGGCCAGTGCCAACAGCAGGTGTGAGCACTGGGTGGGACTGCGGCATGGGAGAACAAAGAATTTTCAGTAACCATCAGAGGCTCGCCCCAATGACAGTGACCAGTGCCCCTCCTTGGTCTGGTGCCCTGCTCACCTGCTCCACCATCCTGCTGCAACACCTACCATGTTCCACATGCACCCCCTGATGGTTAGTGCACATCATAGCAACTAGTTGTTTTGTTGTTCAGTTGTTCCTAATATTTGCATATTAGGGTTTTATATATATAGATTTCT
>PVJN01054370.1:0-13429 GCA_004026805.1 Lasiurus borealis | reverse complement strand
CTCGGTCACAGTGACACCGGCAGGAACCGTGTGGGTGTCAGAATGTCATCTGGCTGCCCTTCCTCCTCACCACGGCCTTGTCCTGCTGAGCAACTGCGGAGAGGAATGTCCCCGTGTGCGGGGAATGTGCCTTCCCCGGGCCTCAGGGTGCAGGCTCAGGGAGGAGAAGGAACCCAGGTGTCACGGGGTCTAGCCCCTCGGGCTGTCAGCACCCTCAGGGGCGTCCTGAGATGGCCATCTAGGCCGTGGCCACACCCCGGATGTTAACAGAGAACAGGTTTTATTTTAGATCGGGTCCGGAGAGAGGCTAGAGCAGGGCGTGGCTCAGAAGTCAAAGGCTCAGAGGGGCGCAAGGAAAAGACCGTGGTTAGGACCCAGCGGGGCTGGGGGGTCAGGATGAGGGAGAGGAGAGAGGAGCAGCACCCACGCTGAATGGGAGTCCTGTGTGAATCCTGGGGTCCCTCTCCTGTCGCTGCCCCAGGACGGCTGCTGGCCTGGCCTGCGTCCAGGAAGCCGGGAATAGCTGAAGAGTGAGGAGAGGAGTCCTCACAGTGAGCACCTGATGGGCCGTCACCGGGCCGAGCCCGCCTCAGCCCAGATCCTGCTTAATCCCCGAGCTGCCCAAGGTGCTGGGTCCTCACATTGCAGATGAGCAACTCCAGGGGAGGGGGGAAGTCACCGGCCCCATGTCCCCCTCCCCCCACCCCAGCCTCTGCCTGCCTGCTGCCCAAGGCTGGTTTTTAAGGATGGATCTCGATGGCCAGAATGAATGGATGCTAATTAACACCTTTAAAACACGATGCCCGGGCATTTCACATAGCTCGTTTAATGCTCACAATCGTATGAGGCAGGCGGTCCTGTGAGCCTCATCTTGCAAATGAAGAAACTGAGGTTCGGGCGGTTCAAAGCCAGGAAGTAGCTGGGCGAGGATGTGTACACAGGCTCCTGGCTCAGAGTCTGGCCTCGGAGCACAGTGAACGAGTGATTTTCCCTCTCAGTGGCCCTGCCAATTCCCAGGGGCGCCCTCACAGGCTCGCCAAATAAAATACAGGATGCCCGGTGAGGTGTGAGTTTCATAGACACAACAAAGGGTATTTTAGTGTAAGCTGGCCAAATGAGTGGTTGTTTATTTGAGTTTCAGATTTAACCGGGCATCCTGAATTTTACCTGACAGCCCTGTCTCCCCAGAAACCCCTGTCTGACTCTGTGCCTTTAATGCTCCACCCTGTCCCTAATCCGCCCAGGGAGCAGAGCACTGAGTGGGCAGAACCCGCTCCCTGCCCTCCTCAGCCTGCACGCAGCACCAAGGGCCACAGGGCCAGAGGGCTCTGCCGATGGCCTGCCCAGGATGTTCCCTGCGGGGTGAGTGGGGCTGCCCTGGGTGGGGGTCTTCAGAGTGGCCCCCGGTGCTGGCAGGTGCCTGGCCCGGTGGTGGGGCGGGCAGGGCAGCCCTCCTGGCTAAGGAGCACGCCAGGCGGCACTGGGGCGAGGGGGGGCGGCTGCTCTGCCTTGTGCCCCCCCCTCCAGCCTCTTCTCCTTCCTCAGCTCTGGGAGTGACTTCCCTCAGCCTCTGCCCTTGCACAGGCCTCATGGCGGTTCTGGCCCTGCCAGGAAGGGTGCTGCCACCTTCACCTCACCGCGCCCGCCCCGGGGAGGGAGGCACTCCTGCCTTTCCTGGCTTTGTTCGTTCTCCCAGGAATGTTACGGATTCTGGCTCTTGGCCTGGCTCTGGGCTCTGCTGGGCTCTAGCCCTGGGTGTGGCAGCCCGTGGGGACCAGGGGGGACATGCTTGGACTTTGGGGTGCTGGTGGGGGGGCTGCCTGCTGGCTGGAGGATTCAGGTGGGAAGGTGTTGGGGAGCCCTTGCCAGTGGTGTGTCCCCTCCCAGAGCCTCATGACCCCAGCCACCAGGAAAAGCTGCCCTTCCGCCCCTCCCCCATTGGCATGGAGCAGTCGGCTGTCACTGTTCCCTGCATGTCTCACATTCCTCCGAGCTCCTCCTGAGCGTGCACTGGCGAACACACACACACAGACAGACACACAGAGACAGACACACAGACACACACACGTTGCCTGTTTTCCTCCCCAAGCTGACCCACCTTCCTCCCTCCCACCAATCCCATACCCCACCCCACATACACACACCAGGGCACACACCCTGTATGTACACACCACCTACACATCTACACACCCCTCTCGGGAGACCTAGGTCTCCTGTCACACACCCTGCTCTCTGCGTCGTACCCTTCTGCGGACGTGCCCATGACCACACAGCTTATCTATGAATCCGTCAACGGTCACCTGGTCCTTCCCACCTTTTGGCTACTGTTTGTCCTGGTTTTCACTCCCATTATTTCATGATTGTTCCCCTACCTGCTCAGTCGAGGTAGCCACGGTGCTGCCCAGCCCAGCTTGAAGGCAGAGTGGATGGAGAGAGAACCACCTGCTCCGGCAGGTAGGAGTGTGGTGGGTGAGACTCCTGTAGGTTTGGGCTTGGCCAGACCTAGTTGGACCGAGAGCCAGGCTCCTCCCAGCATCTCTGCCCAGGGCCTGGGACTCCTCCTGATCTCACCCCTTTACTTCTGTGGGCCCTGCTCCTCCTGTCTGAGACCCCAGACCCCTCACTACTCCAGGGTTCAGCAATGGGGAAATAGAGGCACCCACCCAAGGCCTCAGCCCCGGCCCAGCCTGGCCCTGCTCCCTCATTCTTTTTGGCGTTTTCACTGCGTGTGTGGTTGGGGGATAGTGTGACCCGGGGACCGGTACCAGTTGGGTGGACAGACTGGAATGTCACCCCTTCCCACGACAGGTTCGTGGGGAGCTGGGGATGAGGGCCAGGAGCAGGGGTCCCCTCAGCATGGGAACCTGTCCCAGTGGGAGGCTGGTCAAGAGTCCAGGCTGTCTGTCTCCGGGTCTTGTTTGCAGAAGACTGGACAAAGCAGGCCCTGCGTGACTCACCTCCACTTCCGGCCTTAGTCACTCACTATCCCCCTCCTTCCCACCCTACCTCACCCCCCAACTGTGGACTGGGCATCAGAGGGCCGGCCAGATCAGGGCAGGTGGCCGCAGCTGCAGGGTCTGGTAGTCGTGGGAATGTAGGGCCTTTTCCCCACAGCGGAACAGGTGGAGGAGGGGTGGACTCCGTGGTGGTGGCCCTGCAGGTGTCCCTGACTGTCCCGTACCTACCCCATTGTTTCTCAGGATGAGAGAATGCACAGGTCACCCAGATATGGGAATAGGGTGTCTGAGGGTCTGGTGAGTCTCTTGGCCTGGCACATGCTACCTTCCACCTCTCCTTCCAGGCGAGGGGGCACCAAGTGGGCACTGCCCCTTCCAGAGGTCCACCGTCTAAACCCTGAGAAACACTGTGGAGCCATTAGGGCCATAGGCTGGCCTCAGGGGGGACCTGAGCCTCCCAAGGATGGCAGACTTCTCCTCCTGCCCCCGACACCCTGATTCCCCATCACAGTTGCCCTCAAAGTCCCAGGGTAGGTGGTACCTCGAGATACGAGTTTAATTCGTTCTGTAACCTTGAGGCGTGGGAAACTATGAGACGCTTGAGTCGCGGTAAACTGGTGGGTCGTGTGCAGCTGGCCGATCTGCGAGATTACTCGTATCTCAAATGTTGCTCGTATTTCAAAGCAAAAATAGCTTGCTCGACGGCTCATATCTCAAGGTACCACTGTACACAGATGCCTAGGCTCCAGCCTACACCTGCTTGATGAGAATCGCTGGGCCATGTCTTTTGCAACCTCCCGCAGGTGACACTGATGCCCAGCCAGGATTGAGAAACCCAGACCCACAGGCCTCTGCTCTGACCTCGGGAGAGAAGAGGCAGGGCTGGAGGCAGAGCTGTCGGTCCAGCTGCCTCCCCTTTCAGAAACCCGCCTGCAAGTCTGGCTCTAGGACAAGCGAGGAGGTTAGGAGACTGACTGGTCTCATCCCTGCCCTTGGGTTGATTAAAGTCCACCGACAGGTCAGTGTAGGTGGGATGTTTGCTTGTTTTAATTAAGGTAAAAGGTGCTGTTGGTGGTCAGGGAGGGAGCACTCCCATTTGAAGGCAAAGTATGGAAGACTTCCCAGAGGAGGTCTTGCCTGAGCTGGACCTTGAAGGGTTCTGGAATGAGGAAGAGAAGGAGGACAGCGCCAAGGCTGAGAGAGAGAAAGAGAGAGAGGAAAGCCGAGACTTAGACCTGATTCCTTAGGTCAGAGTTTGCAGGTGGGCAAGCAGAGGCCTCGGGGCCACAAAGCCCAAAGCCAAACCCGGTTTGTGGGGGGCTTGTGTCATAAAATAAAGGGAGGAAGAGCAGCCCACAGTCCTGTTTCCTTTGGCCCCCATAGGAGTATTTTGGGGTTTTTGTTGGTTTGCGTTAGTGGCCAGCATTGACAAAGCTGGAGGATTCACACACAAATCCAGATTCCGGTTCCCTGGAAACTGGGCTCTCGTCCACCTCTGGCTGGCCCCCTCCTTTCCCAAGGGCGGGGCCCTACTGTTTGTCTAGCTCCCACCCCTTCCCTTGTCCCCCGGCTTGGAAACCTTTGGTTTTGACCCCTGTGGAGGCAAATCCAAGCAGGGGGTGGCTCCACCAGGATGGGCAGCATCTGGACTGAATTTTAGAATTGTTAGCAGGTGCTACGGAGATTTCCATTTTATGCCTGCAGACCAGGAGGCTTAGAGGAATGCGTGAACTTTTCCTTAGGCGAAATAAACTGAATATACAATAAACAGCTGATCAAATGCTTCTCTTGCCTGCCTCCTCTGCCCAGGTATTGGCGGGGTCGAGGGAAGAAGGAGGAGAAAGGGAGCTGAAAGGTTCAGTTTCTAGCCAAGGGCAAATATTTCCACCACTTCCTCCGAATTCCGGCCAGTGGAAAAATAAAATAAAAAAAGGAGTTCTGGCCAGGGACTGAAGCTTGTCTCCTCGTGTGTTAAGACAGGAGCTGGGTTGGGAGTGTGTGCAGTAGATGCTGGGTGCGCATTTTTTAAAAAAATATTTTTTTATTGATTTTTTTACAGAGAGGAAAGGAGAGGGACAGAGTTAGAAACATCGATGAGAGAGAGACATCGATCAGCCGCCTCCTGCACACTCCCGACTGGAGATGGACCTGCAAGCAAGATACATGCCTTTGACCGAAATTGAACCTGGGACCTTTCAGTCCACAGGCCGATGCTCCATCCACTGAGCCAAACCTGTCTCGGTGCGCATTTTGTCTTCATGAAACCGGACCACCCTGGGTTCCCGGCTGCCTGTCGCTACTTGCGCCAATTCAGCAGGGACAGGGTTGAATCACACAGGAGGGTGTATTCCAGGAACGCCAGCAGTATAGTATGGGAGAGCAGCAGGCCACCCACAAACATTGCTCTGCCCCCTCCCCCTCCCTGAGGCCAGCTGTTTGCATTGGGCGGGAGGACAAAGGTTACAAGGAGAAGTCGGTATCACAGGCGTGGGGAAGTCTGTATGAGTCTGGGGTGGGACTCCATTATTTGGGTAGCAAGGTTGTTCATCTGGGCATGGTAACAGGCAGTGCTTCAATGAGATGGACCTCATTCCAAGGTTGACTCCCAAGTCCAAGGTCGACTCCCAGGTTCCGGGGCGTGGGAGCGTACAACTCCCAGCCAGCTTAGCATGTCCTTTAACCAGAATAAAGCAACCTCGGGGAACAGGGCGTGATTACCATTTCCCACAACCATAGCGAGCCCCCAGCATTTTGTTTTTGCCCCTAACATTTATAGGGAAGGTGGACACTAACAGGGGAGGACCCGTGGGCTGAGGGGTGACATGGGCTGGTCACAGCGGCTGGGCAAATGCCAAATATCACAGGAGACCATGTTTTCAGCCGGGCCCCACCAGCGCACCCATAAGATGCCTGCAGATCGGCCTCTGGTTAGCCAGGGCCGGTCCCGGCGGCTCTAATCTGTGGCCCTTCAGCCAGAGTGGCCTCTGCAGGCCTCCCTGGTCTTCCGAGAAGCAGAGGTGAGCAGCTTGGGTTGCAGCAAGAGAGATGTAGGTTAGATAGCGAGACGGCTTTCTTGATGGTCAGGGTTTCACATACGGGAAAGGCTGCAGGGAACCGGTTCTGGCCTGGAAGGCGGGAGGGCCTGATGGAGGAGGTGGCAGGAGGGTGACAGTGGGGCCGGAGCCCCTGTCCTGCCCCAGTGGTTGTTCTGCTCCAGGACCTCCAGAGACCACTACTTAGCTGGGAGGAAGGGCCTGTTCCTGGCACTCCTCGCAGGGGGATCTGGGGGAGGCACCCCCAGCCTCAAGTCAAACCCAGGACTGGGGGCAGGTTCCGCTGGGCAGGGAGAGGCTGGTGGGGGTGTGAAGAGGCTCAGAGGGGGCGGCCGCAGCTCTGGCCGGGAGAAGGGGGGCAGGAAGGAGGTCCTGGTGCGGGGAGGCTCTAGCGCAGTGGTTCTCAACCTTCCTGAGGCCGCCACCCTTGCATACAGTTCCTCATGTGGTGGTGACCCCCAACCATGAAATTTTGCTACTGTTATGCATCGTGATGTGAATATCTGCATTTTCCGATGGTCTTAGGCGACCCCTGTGAAAAGGTCATTGACTCCCAAAGGGGTCGCGACCCACAGGTTGAGAACCGCTGCTCTAGCGCGCCCCGCCTCCCGCCCCGCAGGCCTGACGGAGGACGAGGACGTGCGCGCCATGCTCCGCGGCTCCCGGCTCTGCAAGATCCGCTCGCGGACGTGGCAGAAGGAGCGGCTGTACCGGCTGCAGGAGGACGGCCTGACCGTGTGGTTCCAGCGGCGCATCCCGCACGCCCCGTCGCAGCATATCTGTGAGTTGGGGGTGCGGATGGGGGGGTGCGGGCGCTGGGTGGGGGCCGGGCCGTTCCCCGCTGACCCGGCCGCGCGGCCCCCTCCGCGCAGTCTTCGTGCAGCACATCGAGGCGGTCCGCGAGGGCCACCAGTCCGAGGGCCTGCGGCGCTTCGGGGGGGCCTTCGCGCCGGCGCGCTGCCTCACCATCGCCTTCAAGGGCCGCAGGAAGAACCTGGACCTGGCGGCGCCCACGGCCGAGGAGGCGCAGCGCTGGGTGCGCGGCCTGGCCAAGCTGCGCGCGCGCCTGGAGGCCATGAGCCAGCGCGAGCGCCTGGACCAATATCCTGCCCCGGGGCTGATGTGGGGGTGCGGGTGCGGGTTGGGGGTGTGCGTGGCGGGCCCTGTCCCCGGAGAACCCCAGGCTCCGGGGCCCACAGTCTGAACCGGAGCCCCTAGCCCCTTGTCTTAAAAACTGAGGGTTGGGACATGGCTCCTGGCTCTGGGGAGCCCAGTCCCACGGAGGACGGGCCGCTGCTGTGCTCAGGGAACCCACAGGCCACGGGGGAGCCCCCGCGCCGGGTGATGGGTGGGAACAAACCTGCCAGGTTGCTGCCAGCGAGGGGGTGGTGATGCCCAACCTGTTGCTGGCATTTCCTGAGCACCCACACCTGGATCCACTCCTACCTGCACCGGGCCGACTCCAACCAGGACAGCAAGATGAGCTTCAAGGAGATCAAGAGCCTGCTCAGGATGGTCAACGTGGACATGAACGACATGTACGCCTACCGCCTCTTCAAGGTGGGCGCCTGCCCCTCTGACTGCTCTCCGTCCCCCCCTGACATCAGAGCAGCGGTTCTCAACCTTCCTAAGGCCGAGACCTTGCATACAGTTCCTCATGGGGTGGTGACCCCCAACCAGGAGATTTTGCTACTGTTATGCATCGTGATGTAAATATCTGCATTTTCCGATGGTTTTGGCGACCGCTGTGAAAGGGTTGTTTGACCCCCAAAGGGGTAGAGACCCCCAGGTTGAGAACCGCTGCGTTAGAGGCTTCTGTTCTCCTTCCCCGGGGCCTCTTGCAGCAGAAAGGCCACAGCTGGGTCTCCTGACCTTCTCCCCTCCCCCGAGGCTATGGGGCCTGGACGGGAGTGCTGGCCGGGCCTCCCTCCTCCCCCTCAGGCAGACCCCAGGGGTAGGGAGGACCTTGGGCCTTCCCACCACTCCCCGGTGAGCAGCGGAGCTGTAGTTTTCATTTCTTTATTTTATTTTATTTTTTTAATATATTTTATTGATTTTCCACAGAGAGGAAGGGAAAGGGATAGAGAGTTAGAAACATCGATGAGAGACATCGATCAGCTGCCTTCTGCACACCTCTACTGGGGATGTGCTCAACCAAGGTACATGCCCTTGACCGGAATCGTACCTCTGACCTTTCAGTCCACAGACCGACGCTCTATCTACTGAGCCAAACCGGTTTCGTCTCCCACATCTCAATTCTTAGCGCAGGTCATGGGACAGAGTGACAGGCACTGAACCCGAGACATCTTCCCGAGCATCTGGGCCCTGCAGGCTACCAGCTGTGTGCCCTGGAGCGCGGCTGGAGCCTCACTGTTTCTTTACCTGAGAATGGGAGACGCTGGAACCTCACTATTGTTTCTTTACCTGAGAATGGGAGAGCTTGCTTTCCCGGCCGTGGCCGTGGTAGATGATGGGTGTGTCGGTGCAGGCCGGTGTCCCCTCTTCCGAGCTTCTCCCTCTGCTTCCTAGGAGTGTGACCACTCCAACAACGAGCGGCTGGAGGGCACTGAGATCGAGGAGTTCCTTCGGCGGCTGCTGAAGCGCCCGGAGTTGGAGGAGATCTTCCATCGGTACTCGGGCGAGGACCGCGTGCTGAGCGCCCCCGAGCTGCTGGAGTTCCTGGAGGACCAGGGCGAAGACAGCGCCTCGCTGGCCCACGCCCAGCAGCTCATCCAGACCTACGAGCTCAACGAGACGGGTGGGCGTCTAACGGAGGGGCTGGGATCGGACCGCCCGGCTCGTGGTGTCGGGGAGATCTGGGTCCCCAGACAGGTGGGCTCTGCTGTCACTGGCTGTGGGTGCCAATTTCAGACTCCGCTGCCACATCGGTAAAGTGACATAGTGATGCACCTTCCTCATAGGCAGTGGTTCTCAACCTTCCTAAGGCCGAGACCCTTGCATACAGTTCCTCATGTGGTGGTGACCCCCAACCATGAAATTTTGCTACTGTTATGCATCGTGATGTAAATACAGTGGTACCTCGAGATACGAGTGCCCTAATATACGAGATTTTTGAGATACGAGCCATTTTTGCTTTGAAATACGAGCAACGTTTGAGCTCGCGAGGATCGGCCAGCTGCACACAACCCACCAGTTTACCGCAACTCAAGGGTCTCATAGTTTCCCACGCCTCAAGGTTACGGAACGAATTAAACTCGTATCCCAAGGTACCACTGTATCTGCATTTTCCGATGGTCTTAGATGACCCCTGTGAAAGGGTTATTCAATCCCTAAAGGGGTCGCGACCCACAGGTTGAGAACCACTGCTCATTGGGCTTGGCTGAAGAGGAAATGGCAAACGGCACACCCTGTCACCCTGTTCCTCGCGAACCCCTGGGGGTTGGAACAGTCCAGTCGGGAGCTCCTCAGTCCTAAGTGGAGTGAGCTTTGGGAGCATGTGGGGCTGGGCAGGGGGGTCTCCTCTGTGGCCTGATGCTGTCCTCTGCCCCTCCCCGCAGCCAAGCAGCACGAGCTGATGACACTGGATGGCTTCATGATGTACCTGTTGTCACCAGAGGGGGACGCCCTGAACCCCGCGCACACGAGCACGTTCCAGGACATGGACCAGCCCCTCGCCCACTATTTTATCTCCTCCTCCCACAATACCTATCTGACCGACTCCCAGATCGGGGGGCTCAGCAGCACGGAGGCCTACGTTAGGTACCTGGTGGGGGGAGGTGGCAGGGAACACTCCTGGAAGCCCCGTGTGGTGGGAAATGGGGCTTCCTGGGGCCCCTGTCTGTTCCCCGATCCGTGCACCCACGGGACACGCTGCCTGTCTTCGCAGAGCCTTCGCCCAGGGCTGCCGCTGTGTGGAGCTGGACTGCTGGGAGGGCCCCGGCGGGGAGCCCGTCATCTACCACGGCCACACACTCACCTCCAAGATCCTTTTCCGAGACGTGGTCCAGGCCGTGCGTGACCACGCCTTCACGGTGAGCCCCCCACCCCCCAGTCCTTCCAAAGAACCCCCTGCCCAGAGAATCCCTCCCTGACCCGGTGCTGCTGGGCCAGCCGGCCGGGGGGGTCGAATAAAGCTGAGTGAGTGGCTTCCTTCTCCCACCCTCGTATTTAGTGAACGTACTAAAACCTCCGAGTTTCCAGAAGAAAACTTTGCGGGAGGGAAGGACATTTTATTTTATTTTAGTATTACTTTTTAAAAAATATATTTTATTGATTTTTTACAGAGAGGAAGGGAGAGAGATAGAAAGTCAGAAACAACGATGAGAGAGAGACATCAATCAGCCGCCTCCTGCACACCCCACTGTGGAGATGTGCCCACAAACAAGGCACATGCCCCCAACCGGAATGGAACCTGGGACCTTTCAGTCCGCAAGCCGACGCTCTATCCACTGAGCCAAACCGGTGTCGGCGGAAAGGACATTTTAATTATTGTTGCCAAAGAGTAAGCCATAAAGAGAAGCTAAAAGAGAGAGAGAAGCTTAGCATAGTGTCTACATAAAACGGCAATTCCAGTCAAGCTGCACAAATCTTACCTCCCACAAATGACGAAGGGGGAGGGGGAGTTTGCATTCTAATGACATGGCCAAGGTCATTAACATATAAAGAGCAGTTATAAAAGAAAACCATCCCTGCAGCTGCCCTCAGCCGCCCAGACAGTCCACCCCTTCCCGAGGGCCCATAACCGACCTCCGTCCCTCCAGGTACAGGCTGGCCCCACCCGACTGTGTCCCACATCCGGCTGACTCAGTCCCCCCCACCCCCAGGGGTTCCTAGAGCCCTGGTTTGGCCTGCCTGTCCGGAAGGAGCTGGGGCTGCGTGTGGCAGGGGTTCTGGTTGGGATGGGAGGAGGAAAGAAGGGGTGAGTGACTCCGAGCCGTTGCCTCTCCCCACAGCTGTCCCCATACCCCGTCATCCTGTCCCTCGAGAACCACTGTGGGCTGGAACAGCAGGCTGTCATGGCCTGCCACCTCCGCGCCATCCTGGGGGACATGCTGGTGACCCAGCCACTGGACGCCCAGAACCCTGAGGAGCTGCCATCCCCAGAGGTGAGGCTCCCAGACCCTAGGCTGAGGTGGGGGAAGGGTCTCTCTAGGCTCCACCATCCACCCCTGCTCACCTCTCGCTGCCTTAACCTCCCCCTGCTCCTGCCTTCCTCTGACGTCTGCCACCAGTGGTCTTATTGGTCTCCTGCTGTCCATCCTTTTTTTTTTTTTTAATATATTTTATTGATTTTTCACAGAGAGGAAGGGAGAGAGATAGAAAGTCAGAAACATCGATGAGAGAGACACATCAATCAGCCGCCTCCTGCACACCCCACAGTGGGGATGTGCCCGCAAACAAGGTACATGCCCCCAACCGGACTCGAACCTGGGACCTTTCAGTCCGCAAGCCGATGCTCTATCCACTAAGCCAAACTGGTCTCGGCCCCTGCTGTCCATCCTTGACTAGACGCACCCACCCTCTCCCGGCACTGAAAGCCTCCCATGCCCCGGCGCTGACCTCCCTGCTGTGCCTCCCGCCCGCAGCCTCCCTGGGAGCTCCGCCCTCCCACCTGCAGGTTTGGGTGACGAGGTCCCACCCGGAGCTCCCTTCCCAGCCATCTGCTTGCCCCACGCCTCCTGCTTCGAACTCTAATGCCGCTTCGACGACCTCTTCCCGGGGCCTTAGAAACTCCCCGCCTTCTGGCCAGAGGTGGTCCCGCCTCCTTTCATTCCAGACCCCAGCGCCTTTTCTCTGCTCCCGCAGGACACGTGCTCTTTTCTGGCTCCTCCGGAAACTCTCCTCTTACTCCCTCTCCCAAACATGCCAAACATGTTGACTCACCCTGGTGTGTGTGTAACTTGATCTTTTATTAGCATGAAAACAACATACATGTGGTAAACAAGAACTGTACACAAGTGTTATACGACTAAAAATGGGTTTTTCCCCCTGGGGCTCACCCCTGTCCTGTTTCACACAAAGTCACCACTGTCAGCCATGTCCCCGTGCATATAGACCCTCCCCATAGCTACCTTCTCTTTCAAACGTTCCACCACAAGGTCATGTGATTCCATGTTCTATACTTCTTCCAGGTGAGATCTCTCTTGGAGAGCGGCTTCTCTTTCAATCCCGGGCTGCCTCCCTCGTTTTAACGGCCGCTGTGTAGGATGCTGATGTTGGGAGGGACCTCATTAGCTAATTCCCTGTTGATGACCTCTTGGGTTGTTTCCTGTTTTTTGTTTTTCTATTAGAAACCACTCATCTCTGTGTGTCTTTCCTTCTCACCCCTGCCAGCCTCTCACACTGTGGTGGTTGAATGACTGACCAACCGGCCGGCACAGGGGTCAGAGGGCTTAACCCTTTCATATTGGTCTCTGTAGCAGCTGAAGGGCCGGGTCCTGGTGAAGGGGAAGAAGCTGGCAGCTGCTCGCAATGAGGATGGTCGAATTCTGTCGGACCGGGAGGAGGATGAGGAAGAGGAGGAGGAAGAAGAGAGGGTGGAGGCCGCAGAGCAGAAGCGGCAGGTGAGTGGGATGGACCGGGCAGGGGGCGAAGGGAGGGAAGGGAGGAGCTGGGGGCTGTGCTAGAGGAACCCTCTGAGGCTCAGCTCCTAGGCTGGTGGTCGGCAAACTCGTTAGTCAATAGAGCCCAATACCAATAGCACAACGATTGAAATTTCTTCTGAGAGCCACATGTTTTAAACTTAAACTTCTTCTAACGCCATTTCTTCAAAATAGACTCGCCTCGGCTGTGGTATTTTGTGGAGGAACCACACTCAAGGGGTCAAAGAGCTGCACGTGGCTCGAGAGCCGCAGTTTGCCGACCACTGTCCTAGGCCCTTGGTCGGCAAACCATGCTTGAGAGCCATGTGCCACTCTTTGGCCTCTTGAGTGTGGCTCCTCCACAAAATACCACAGCCTGGGTGTCTTTTGAAGAAGTGGCATTAGAAGTTTAAATTTAAAAAATTTGGCTCTCAAAAGAAATGTCGCTGAAGTCAGTTTGGCTCAGTGGATAGAGCGTTGGCCTGTGGACTGAAAGGTCCCAGGTTCGATTCCAATCAAGGGCATGTGCCTTGGTTGCGGGCACATCCCCAGTGGGGGGCGTGCGGTAGGCGGCTGATTGATGTCTCTCTCTCATTGATGTTTCTAACTCTCTATCCCTCTCCTTTCCTCTCTGTACAAGTCAATAAAATATATTAAAAAAGTTTCAATCGTTGTACAGTTGATATTTGGCTCTGTTGACTAATGAGTTTGCCGACCACTGTGCTAGGCCAAGCAGATCTCCCCGGAACTGTCGGCCCTGGCTGTGTACTGCTGTGCCACCCGCCTTCGGACCCTGCGCCCTGCCCCCGTCCCACCCCAGCCCTACCAGGTCAGCTCCCTCAGCGAGCGCAAGGCCAAGAAGCTCATTCGAGAGGCA
>PVJN01054369.1:0-13429 GCA_004026805.1 Lasiurus borealis | reverse complement strand
GTGGTGAAATTATTATGATCTCTGAATGCATAATAATCTGGCCACTCAGTATACAGATATATATTAGAGGCCCAGTGCATGAATTTGTGCATGGGTGGGGTCTGGCCAGCCTGGGGAAGGGGACATGGGCAGTTGGCCAGCCTGTCTGCTAGTCAAACTCCTGGTTGAAGGGACAATTTGCATATTAGCCTTTTATTATGTAGGACTAGAGGCCCAGTGCACAAAATTCATGCATGGGAGGGGGTGTCCTTCAGCCCAGCATGCCCCCTCTCCAATCTGGGACTCCTTGAGGGATGTCCAACTGCCCATTTAGACCTGATCAAGTAGAATTGGGCCTAAACGAGCAGTTGGACATCCCTCTCACAATCCAGGACTACTGGCTCCCAACTGCTCACCTACCTGCCTTCCTGATTGCCCTGAAGTATTTCTGCCTGCCAGCCTGATAAGCCCCTAACCACTCCCCTATCAGCCTGAATGATGCCTAACTGCTCCCTGCCAGCCTGTTTGCCCCTAATGTCCCTCCCTTGTGGGTATGGTCACCCCTAACTGCCCTCCCCAGCAGGCCTGGTAACTCCTAACTGCCCTCCCCTGCATCCCTGGGTCCCTCCCAACTTCCCTTCTCTGCAGGTCTCATCACCTCCAACTTCCCTCCTCTCTGGCATGATCACCCCTAACTGCCCTCCCTTGTAGGCTTGATCACCCCCAACTGCCCTTCCTTGTAGGCCTGGTTTCTCCCAACTGTCCTTCCCTGCTGGGAATCTTGTGATGGCCATCTTAGGTCCACATGGGGGTAGGATCTTTGACCACATTGTGGCAGCCATCTTGTGTGTTGGAATGATGGTCAATCTGCATATTACTCTTTTATTAGATAGGATAGAGTCCTGGTGCACTGGTGGGGGCCAGCTTGTTTGCACTGAAGGGTGCCCCAGATCAGGGTGGGTGTTCTCTTGTGGTTGGGGGTGGCCTGGGTCAAGGGATTGTGGTGGTTTGCAGGCTGGCCACACACCCCCGGCGACCCAAGTGGAGGCCTTGGTATCTGGGATTTATTTATCTTCTACAATTGAAACTTTGTAGTCTGGAGTGGAGCCGAGCCTTCTGCTCACTCTGCGGCAACAGCCATTGAAACTTTGTTGCCATAAGTGGAGGCCTGGACAGCAAGGGTTTATAGAAAGCTTGGCTTCCTCCATAGCCCTGGGCAACCCAAGCCTCCCTCTTGCTTCTTTGTGGCCATAGCCATCTTGTTGGGTTAATTGGCATATTTGCTCTTAAAGGCTGATGGGTGTGGCTGGTGAGCATGGTTTGGGGTGTAACAGAGGTACAGTCAATTTGCATATTACTTTTTTATTAGATAGGATATACACTGAGTGGCCAGATCATTATGCATTCAGAGATCATAATAATCTGGCCACTCAGTGTATAGGACATACTTTTATGTACTATTCATTTAATCAAACCAATAATGAAAGCAAAAGAACAAGTAGCCTAGAAAATGGCATTATGAATATTCTCAGTGAAATGTTTTTACCATTCAGAATGGAGTTTCACACCAGTAGGTTTTTATCCTGAGAAAGCATCTGTGGAATCTAATGAAAATCCAGAATATCTGTATTGTAACAGACATTCATTGCAGAAACCTTGGTGTTGGCCCACTGTTGAGCATGGAGAATGTCTACCACTGTCTTTAAGAACATTCTTCAGACATTCCAAAATCATTATGACTAGCCATATGGGAAAACACATTTATCAAGGCTTTTCAGTGGATTATTGATTTCTTTTTTCTGTAACTGATGTGCAAGGGAACAGAATGGTATTCATTCTGAAGTTAGAAGTCATAGTTGTCTAAGAAAGAAATGTACATAACAAAAATATATTGCTATACAGTGAGGAATTCTGACTGTTCTATTATAGCAGCAAACAAATGTGAAAAATTATAAAATAAATTCTCACAGGGATGAAAAGAATCATAAAGACTATCCCATATATTAGATGTTTAGGGAAAGGGTGAAAAACTACATATTCTCAGTAATTAAATTGCACCATCTCCTGTGCTTGAGGCTTTACCTATGTGAACACATTTTAATCACCATATTAGCTTTATAGGAAATAATAGTAGCAATAATAATAGTAATAACAAATAGTTTGGGCCACTGGCTGTGTCAGATATGATTTTTACGTATATTAACTTAGTATATTAAATTTTCTTAACAAAGTTTAGTGGTAAGGCATATTATGATACCTATTTTAGAGTTAAAGAGATGCAATCACAGACAATATGTAATATCCCCAATAGCCAGAAAGTCAAAGACCCAATACATCCTATCTAATAAAAGAGTAATATGCAAATGGACCATATCTCTGCTATACCACAAGCCATGCCCACCAGCCAATCAGAAGTAAGTATGCAAATTAACCCCAACCAAGATGATTGTGGCCATGGAGTGAGCAGGAGGGAGGCTAGGGTTGCCCCTGATGACAGAGGAAGCCAAGCTTTCAGCAGCTCTGGGCTGCCTTAGCCTCTGCTTAAGGTTACAAAGTTTCAATTATACAACTTAAATAAATCCCTGCAGAAATGGCTGTGTCCATGGAGCGAGCAGGAGGCTTGGCTCCACTCCAGGCTACAAAGTTTCAATTGTAGAAGATAAATAAATCCCAGATACAAGGGCCTCCATGTGGGTCACTGGGAGGTGTGGCTTACCTGCAAACCACCACAGGCCTCTCACCCAGGCCGCCCCACACGCCAAGGAAACACCAACTCTGATCCAGTACACCCTTCAAGGCAAACCACTTTGGCCCCCACCAATGCACCAGGCCTCTATCCTATCTAATAAAAGAGTAATATGCAGATTGATGATCAGTCCGACACAAAAGATGACTGCCCCAATGTGGTCAAAGATCCTGCCCCCATGTGGACACAAGATGGCCACCACCACAAGATGGCCTGCAAGTGAAGGCAGTTGTGGGTGATCAGGCCAATAGAGGAGGGCAGTTGGGAGGGACCAGGCCTGCAAGGGAAGGCAGTTGGGGACAATTAAGCTTGCAGGGAGGGTAGTTAGGGATGACCAGGTCAGCAGAAGAGGGAAGTTGGGTGTGTCCAGGCCTGTAGAAAAGGGCAGTTGTAACAGACTCAGGCCTGCAGGGGAGTGCAGTTGAGAGGGACCTGGCCTGCAAGGGAGGGCAGTTGGGGACAATCTAGCCCGCAGGGAGGGCAGTTAGGGGCAAATAGGCTGGCAGGGAAGCAGTTAGGCATCAATCAGGCTGACAGGGGAGTGGTTAGGTGGTGATTAGGCTGGAAGGCAGAAGAGGTTAGGGGTAATCAGGAAGGCAGGCAGACAAGCAGTTGGGAGCTAGTAATCCTGGATTGTGAGAGGTTTGTCCAACTGGAGGATCAGGCCTAAATGGGCAATTGGACATCCCTCGAGGGGTCCCATATTGGAAAGGGTGCAGGCTGGGCTGAGGGACACCTGCTGCCCCCAGTGCACAAATTTCGTGCATGGAGCCTCTAGTACTATATAAAAGCACTTGGAAGATTCATTCAGAATAAGGAAAGATTCAAAATAGAATCAAGTTAATGGTCACCTCCAAAAGTATGGATGGGTATCATCCAAAGGAGGTATTAGATTTGATCTCTATGTCTCCAAAATTTCTTGCCATGAACAATGAGTGGAGAAGACGGAATCATATTCTGAATTGTTCAAGATTGAAACTCCACAGAAATCTCTCCATCACAGGAGTGCTCAAGTAAAACTATGCAACCACCAGGCATACTAAAATGAAGAAAAAAAATCTAACCTTTGAATCATAGTGATTTGGGTTCAAATCTGGATTTTGCCTGGGAAAACTACTTAGGCACTCTGTGACCATTTTCTTGTTAATACAAATGGAACAAATAAAGGTACCTGGTTCACAGATAAAAAATGTTTGCCACATGTAGGTAAAGCTCAATAAATGCCAAGATCATTTTGACAACAGGTTTATAGTCAGGACAATTCTAAATTGTGAAATTGTCATATGCCCTGACTAGCAAAAATGACATGTAAAAAAGCATGTACCTGATGGTTTTTTCAATATGGTTTTGCTTTAATATGGATTACGTTGACAGTTCTCTGAAAATTTTATATCTAAGGACAGTACAAATAGACCAATGGTGACTATATTCAGGAGATTCTGGCTCATGATTTCTGTTTCTGTGAGAATGAATTATAAAAATTCACTTTATGTCATGGTGGGTGGAATGGATACCTAACTTTTTACTTAATTATTCTGCAATTTTCCTGCTAGTGTGATTCATGTGCACAACATCCTTTTTTGTGGATTTTCCCTTTTCTTACATTTTTCTGTTGTGATATATTTTCCTAAAATACAGCTGCCAGTTTGATCTACATGCTGCGTCAGCTGTGGGGATAGGAAATGCCCCTGTCACAATTCAGCTGGTCTAATGTAGTAGCTTTGATTTCCTTTCCCAGCTGTTGTGGAAATTGGCTTCTCCTCGAGTGTATTAGAACCAGCTTAAGTTTCATAGCATGTAATAGCTCTAGAATTACCAGAAATAGCTGTCATAATAAACATGAAAATGATAGCACTAATTCTTCCTGAAGAAAGTTTCTTCCATGCTTTTCATCCCCTATTCTGACGGGTAAAGGAAACTACTGTGCAGCAACTATGATTCTAAATTTGCAATCAAGTATTTGTGAAGGTTCTGGACAATTGATTTCTTTAATTCCTCTTTGATTTAATTTTCAGTTGCTCCATTTTCTTTAATTTTCCTCTCTCCATGCACTATTTAGCTATATGAACATAATACCTCACTTCCTCAATTTCACAAAGAACAAAAGATTAGATGCATATGACATCTACTTTCTGTGTTAAATATGGTCTATTGCGAGGGAAAACAAAATGATAAAATAGGGAGTAGAGAAAAAAAGAATATACAATTTGAGATATATGTTGAGTTCCCAGTTACTTCATCCAGTGCTCTCTCAGCAACTCCAAGCCACCCAGGCCATTCACTCTTCCTTTCTATCTCTCCCAATCCATTAAGGCTGCTCTGAGCTTCAAAATAAACTTTCTTCAATGGGCCATGAAATCTAATTATTTTCTACCTAAGATAAAGCCTTTCATTGTCTAGTAATAAACCAAAATCCTAAATAGAAATAATAACATAAAAATATAACAAAAATTTAAAATTATACAGAAAATAGTTGTATCAGAGACATCCATCATTTTGGGGAGAAGATTATGCATTAGTGTCAGAAGAGTCTGAAATGAAAGATGATACCTTTGTAGACAAACTAAAGACAAAGTTTCTTTCAGTACTCTTAACAGAAATTGTCCTGTCCTCAATCATAATTCTATCTCCAATTTGGCCTTCAGGTTATCAGTGAGGACATTTTTTTAAATTAATCCTAATTATTTGATTTGACCCTATTTATTCAGTCCCAGAACATCTAGTGAATCTAGCTTCCTGGATTCTTTTCCCCACTCTCAAACTTGAATAATATTTTTTAAATAATATAAATGTGCTTACCCATATTTGGACATAATATCTATTTCCTTCTGACCTTGAAAAAAAGCAGTCTTCTTGGTCTTATTAAAATATGTATGTACAAATTTAAAAATATTTTTATTGATTTCAAAGGAAGGGTAAGGGAGAGAGAGTTAGAAACATCAATGATGAGAGATAATCATTGATCAGCTGCCTTCAGCACGCCCTCTACTAGGGATCGAGCCCGCAACCTGGACATGTGCCCCTGACTAGAAAGGACCCTGGGATCTTTAGCCCACAGGCCCACTCTCTATCCACCAAGCCAAACTGGTTAGGGCTTCTTGGTCTTTGATGAACTTATTTAAGAAGGTAAGTGGAGAGTCACAGATTATTTCAACATGATATTGGGCAACTCCATTGCCTTTGGAAAGGAATGGAGGTCAATTGATATCCTAAAAGTTATATTTTAAAAATCCCAATTGCATTTTCCCTACCAACTAAAACTCCAACTTGGATCTAGAACAATACCTGTCACTAGGCTTTGAAGGATTTGTAAATCCCAGGACACTAGTTATCCCCATTCATCCTTGCTTTATTTTTGTTTGTTTGTTTTTAGTTCACTTACTAAGGCCTTATGTGTCTGTTCTTTGTTTTGGTTTGCTACAAAGGAATGCAAAGAGAAGCAGTCACGCTTTTGGTATTTAAAATCCCAAATGGACACTGCTGTTAACCTCTACCAAGGATTCTCTCTCTCTCTCTCTCTCTCTCTCTCTCTCTCTCTCTCTCTCTCTCTCTCTCTCTCTCGTTTCCCCTTAATTCTGTTGATTTTACACTCAAAGTATTCAATTTAATATGGTCAGCTCAAGCTGATTCTTTTAATGGTGCCAGGTGGTATAGCTGAGTGTTTGAGTTCCCTTTCATTAAAACGGTTTTATTTGCCCTGAGCCAGCAAGCCTTCTATTCCAAACCCAAACAAAGAGCTGAACAGGCACAGGACAATTGGCCTGTTTGTACGCATCTGGTTCAAGTCACTTTTTACTGTACCAAATCCATCCCCACCTGTGAATTCATCCTTGAGGGCAGCCAGGCTTTCCCTGATTCACTGCCAAGTTTAGCTTTCACATATGACAAGAAGGGTGCTTTCAACCAACTGATATCCCACTCACAGCAAATGCAAAATTGTTTAAGTAATTTTAAGAACCAGAAAAGACCTTATTTAAAAATGGCTTTATAAATACAGTATGATATGGTGGTTGATACTATTAGAAGAAATAGAAAACACAACTAGCTTTCATTCCTTGGGATGTAGTTGTCATCTCAGCAAAATCATGTCCCAGGAGAAGACACAATTACATCTGACTGTCTTCTCTTTTGAAATTTTCTTTTCTATCTCCACTGTAATAAATTCCCTCCACACTCTAAAAAAAGATACAGAGCAGTGGTAGATTATGATTATGAAGATCTGGGTCACTGCTGAGACTCACATATACATGATTTGATTGTGACTGAAGAATACTGTGTTTTTACAACATAAGCATTTTCAGGATTTTAGTTTGATATGTCATCATAGTTTTATTGTCTCCCTCTCATGTTTATTCATATCTTTTGAAAATGTTTATTTATGGGCCCAAGAATAGCAGCACTGTTTGTTCTTTGATCATTCATAGTTGCCTCAAATTTGTAAGATTATATGCATTGTCTGCATTTAATTAATTTTTAAATGTTAGAGTTCAAAGCTAAGTCTTAGATTACTGAGACTGAGATTAAAAAATGCCAATGTACCCATATTTGAGCGAATTTTTTTAAAAATTTTCATCTCTCAAACTTAAAATTAAAATAACAAAGAATAAACAAAAAGCACAATATGTTATAATACTCAGGGTGGACAAGATTCGATTCAGGATAAGATATTTAAAACTTTTCTATAATCTGAATGTTCTATACTTATATTTTATATCAGTCTCTGTTTATTTTATAACTCATATTAGAATTTGTCATTATTTATTTGACTTTATGCCTACAATACCAGCAGATATGTTTCATGAACGTCCCGGTTTCAGCTCTATTTTTGACAATTAAAAGAGATTTTTGGACATCACACGCTCTCAAAAACATTTGTTGAATATATGAAATACAATTAGTCAGTTTTCAAAAGCAGGAAAATAAACTTTGAGCCTTTGTTCATATTATGTTTTTAAGGAATTCATTGTAAGAAAAATAGGACATAAATTACTCAGGTGTCTATTCATAAAATAATGGATTTATTCATAGTGTAAATTTCCAGACAGGCAAAACTAATTAATGGTAGTAAAAAATCAAGACAGTGGTTTCCTCTGGGGTGTATGTGCAGGATTTGACTGACAAATATGATGGTATTTATTGCAGTGATGACAATATTCTATATCTTGATAGGAGTTTGGATTACATAGGTGTATGCATTTGTCAAAACTCAACAAGTATATATTAAATATTTGTGAACATCAATATATGTAAATTTTGTCTTAAAATTTAAAAAGTTGTAAGCAGTAATTAGTTACAAAATAAACCTGGGCAAGAAACAGTAGAAACAGAGTAGGTCTGAAAGCACAGAGGTATGAAACTGTGTGACAGGTTTGGAGAAATAAGAGAATGTCTTCCAATGGCTAGACTGAGAATTGTACTTCTCTCATGTTTATAGCTTTCCCAAAGAGCAAATTCATTTTCATTATCTTCAATGTGAAAGAAATACTGATACATTTATAAAAATTCCAAGAGAAAATTGCAACCCTTTAAAGCACAAAATGCTTTCTGATACATAGAAATAAAGCATCCATCATTCTCTTTGACCTGGTATAGACTTCTTAACTTGAGTAATAGCTCTGTTCTCTATGCCAATCTCCAGCATCATCCTGGAGGACCTCCATATGGATTTCCATCTAATTTCTGATTCAACAAGCTTCTTGATTTCCCAATAAAGACCTTGCCACACCTAAAACTGTAATGACCTTCGAGTCTAAAATATCACTTGAAACCTTCTAAAAAATGATAGCTCATGATTTTATTCCTACTTCTCTGGTCATGTCTTTTCAGTTTCCTTTGCAAGCCTCCCTACCTTAACCTTTATGCAAAAGATCATTAGCCAAATTATTCTGTCCTCAGCTCTGTCACTATACACATGTTCTTTATCCAATCTCATCCATGCTCATGGCTTTACTACTATATATATTAATAATTCTTGAGTGTCTATTGTTAACTCATACCTTCTCCCGACCTCCATCCTAGTATATAAGTTACCTAATGAACATTCCTACATCCCTATAGGGGCCTCAAATTTACTATCACAACCTGGTAATGACATCACAGACATGAAAATGAAAGTCATTTATCTGCTTTCCTTTAACTAGCCCTCCACATCAGGGGCTGTGTCCTGCCAAATCTAATATGGTCTTTGATATACTTTATTGTTTTGGTGTGTAATATACTTTATTTTTATATTTTTCCAGCGCTATTTAGATATAATACACAAATAAAAATTGTATATTTAATGTGTACCACATGTTGTTTGGAATATGCATGCATTGGGAAATGATCATCATAATCAAGCTAATTGACATACTCATCACTTTCCATAGGTATGTGTGTATGTGTGTGTGTGTGTGTGTGTGTGTGTTGAGAACACTTAAGATCTACTCTCTTGCAGCAACTTTCAAGTTTATTTTATAGTATTATTAGCTATAGGCATCATGATATACACTAGTTCCTCAAAACTTACTCACTTATAACTGGAAGTTTGCACCAACATCGCCCCACTGCCCTCTCCCCACCACAGCAAATGGTATCTGCTTCTCTAGTTTTATTGTTCTGCATGTGGATATCCACTTTTCCCAACACCATTTATTAAAGAGGCTGTTCTTTCCTCATTGTATATTCTTGCCTCCTTTGTCATAAATTAGTTAACCATGCATGTGTGGCCTATATTATGTGCTTCAATAAAAAATGTTTATTACAAAATTTTTGGCCAAAACTGGTTTGGCTCAGTGGATAGAGTGTCAGCCTGCGGAATGAAAGGTCCCAGGTTCAATTCCAGTCAAGGGCATGTACCTTGGTTGTGGGCACATCCCCAGTAAGAGTTGTGGAGGAGGCAGCTGATCGATGTTCCTAACTCTCTAGCCCTCTCCTTTCTTCTCTGTAAAAAATCAATAAAATATATATTTTTAAAAAATTTGTATTTACCATAGAATGCCATTATTGCTATTATTTTGTGCTAATATCCTGTAATAGGTACTGCTCTATACATTTTTACTTACATTATTTAATTAATCTGCACAACATAACTTAGAGATGGGTAAATATACCTCAGTTTTTCAAATGGTAGTGTTGAGGCTCAGAGGGTTTAGTCGATGCTCAAAGTGACACAATCAAGACAGAGAAAACATATGTGTATGTTTCATTTCTCCACTTTGAATGGATGGATGGATCAATGGACCGATCTAAAGAAGTAATACATATTTTTGCCATGTAATGGTATGATAGGCAAAATAAGGCCCAAAGATGGACATATCCTAATTTCAGGAATTTGTAAAGATGTTACCAAATACTTCAAAAGAGACTTGCAGATATGATTAAGGGTCTTGAGATGGGGAGACCATCCTAGATTATCTGGGAGGGCAGATTATAATTACAGGATTCCCTATAAGGGAAAAAGGAGGCAGGAGAGTTGGAGTCATAATCTTTTAAAAGGGAAGTGGAAGTTAGAGTGTGATTGCTGGAAAGAGGCCATCAGCCAAGGAGTGCAGGCAGCTTCTAGAAGACGGAAATGACAAGGTAATGAATTCTCTCTTAGAGCTCGCAGAAGGAATGCAGATCTGCCAACACCTTAATTTTACCTTAGTGAGAACCACTTCAAATTTCTAACTTTCAAACAAAATTCTATGATTATAAATTTGTGTTATTTTAAGGTACCATGGCAATTTGTTAGAGTGGTAATATTAAACTAATAAAGAAGGTAAAATAGAATAAGTTTAATTAGGTGTATAACATAACCATATTTAAAAATTTCCCAATTTTAAATCTACAGCAAGAATATATAATTTATAAAATTTTTATTGGCCTCACCCACATTGTCTCCTCTCTCATATCCACAATTCTTTTTCCTTTTCTGTTTTCCATGTCATATTAATTGCATGCCTATTGATTCCTCTACATTTACTATATAATAATAAAAACAAAGTATAACACAAGCTGAAATATAATATCTATATACTAAAGTTAACCTTACTTTTAACTTTTTCTCCCACTGAACTTATACAATCACACAGACCAACCATTTTCTGTCTAAATCACTTTTGATATCCATTTATGGGCCTTTGGACATGAGTATTCCACCATTGACAATGCCTCTTACATTCTCTCTGCTTTAGATATACTCTACTAATATTTAAGGACTATTGTTTAATTTGAACCACTTTGCTCATTGTGGCTTTCCAGAACATCAGGAGAGTTCTTTGTAAACTCCTGTTTCTCCCAAATACAGTATAGATACCATATACCAGGTGATATGCCAAGAACTCCATGTCAATAAAATGTCCACTCTGACATAGATGAATTCTTATTTCAAATATCTGTGTATATTACCTGCAGAAAGTCCAGAGATTCTTTGATGAGTGTTGTGGGCTGCTTACATCACACTAAAAGTGATTCCTGATTCTCAGCTTGTGATTCTGTAAACCTCATTTTTCTCAATTCTCAAAATGCATACTCATATTAAGTTCTCCATGGGTTGTGTGAGGAGTAATTAATTATGTTGTGTATAGAATTTATAATGATAGGCCCAATATTATATTTTTTACTTTCTCTCTATTCATAACAGTGATTATTGAATATTTGCTGAATTGTAATTCTATGTCTGTCACTCTTACCAAGGTCCATCTAATTTTTTTTAGAAGAACATACATCTGAATTATAATTAAATCCATTTCATATTATGTGGAATAAAATCAGAAAGAAAAAAGATATGACCACAATCCTGCAAAAGGATATATACCTGGAGAAAATTCTGAAGCCTAAGTTTGAACTGCCCATGAGAGGATTCTGAGTCATCTTACACCTTCCAGTTCTCTGCCTGATATAGTAGTTCCAATATTTTTACAGCTCTGGTTTCAAAGAACAGAAAAGACACACAGAGGACATCATACTTGATTCTCCAATTTCCAGTTTGGCACATAACATAGTATACTTTGAAAGAACTTCCCAGCCTTGAGATTAATTGTACTTTCTAGTCAAACAGTGTCTAAAACCATTGGGTTTCACTTTCCAACTTTCTTCTAATTCCATCTTCTTGACTCCTTACTCATTATTTGAAGGTACCCAAATCGGGGTATGATTACAATAATCAAATTTTAAACAAAATGGAGATAATTCTATTGTAGCTCCAGGGCTCATTCACACCATGAAATAAAACTGCTACGTTAGGCACAAGTCGAGTATTTAAAAATAATATAACCAACTCCCTTTTCCTTTTAGAAATTTAAATGTGCCTCAAAAGCCAGGCATGATGCTTATCAATTTGTCTAACATTGAAATTTACATAACATGTGAAACCTGTTAGGAACATTTCTGTAATGAATTATTACTAAAAAGTTGTGTTGTTTTTTTAAAATCAGAATGATTTTATTAAATTGGCTAGAAAAATGTAATGACTGTGTGTTCTTTGGACAGTATGCTAAACTTAGGGGCCTCATTTTTTTATATCATGAAATGTTTTGGTAAAGATTACAGATCCTATTTAATTAGTTTACATAATTAAAGGTGTTGACTTTAACTTTTCCCCTTGAAGTATTGCATACAAAATACAAATATTATGCTTCCTGGGTCAGTATATAATTCCTTTACCCTATCAGTCTTACTTGTCCTTTCAGCATTTCTGAGGATTTTAGGGGTTATTTAAAGGAATATTAATACAAATTTAATTGATCAGTGACATAATTAAACCATTCCAGGTCAAATGTGAGGAATAGATAGTCAAAATTTAATAATAAGCTTCCAAAGAGATGTAAGAAAAATGCTTTCAGCCCAGGCCAGTGTAGCTCAGTTGGTTGAGCTTCATTCCATGCACCAAAAGGTCACAGGTTTGATTCAAGGTCAGGGCACATGCTTAGGTTATGGGCTTGATTCCCAGTAAGGGCTGTGTGGGACACAGCAGATTGATGTTTCTCATCCATGTTTTTATCTCTCCCTCTCCCTTCCTCTCTCTCTAAAATCAATAAAAACATATTTTTAAAAGAAAAATGCCTTCATGTGTATTGTATATTTTCCTTTAAGTACAAAGAAATGCTATAGATAAAAGACCATCTGATCACTGCTATTAGAATAATTGGACTACATAACTTAATGTTGATAAGTTAAAAGTTTAAATTTAAAAAATAAATAAATAATAGTAATAAAGTGTAAAAATCATGTTGGTCAATTTCTTAACCAATCAGGTTTTCTGATACTTATGTAAATCTCTGTTTAGAGTATTTTGGGATGGATATTAAATCTGCTAAGTAGGCAGTTTAGGCAGGGGGAAGATGCTTTACTAAAAACATTCCATCCCCCTCACATTAAATTTAGGTCCCAACACCCATCTTCAATTACCCACAATAGCTGATTCACTTCTTTGAGATCCATATGCTGAATGAAATATATCTGCTCTTATATTTCAAATGGTCTGTACTTTCATAGGGCCACTGACACACCCACACACACAGATTTCAACGTAGGCTACAATAAGCTGGACTGGGGTGGTTTATGACTAAATTTGGAATTGTAAAAAAATGTTAGTATTTTCTCAATATTTTAACTCCATGTTTAACTTTTGGCATCAAATGAGTTCATCTGCTGGCTTATACCAACATAGCCTACAACATACCGAACACTGAATTACTGAACACAAATAGCCAATTCTACTGCTTCTTGGTGGGTTTTTAA
>PVJN01054367.1:0-13430 GCA_004026805.1 Lasiurus borealis | reverse complement strand
GGTCCCCCAAAAAACCTTATTTGGGAGACAAAGATATAAATAGGGAAAGCTTCCTCCATGTTTTTGCTCAGAATTTAAAAAACATTTTTCTCTGAGCCCACTGGTATAATAATAACAAAGTGGAACTCCATCTCTCTTAAATGTTTCTTGTTTTTTCTCCGGTCTTCTGTAATAGTACGATCCCTGGTTAGGGTATATACTCAGGCTGCGGATTTATTCCCTATCCTCAGGGTGGGTACGGGAGGCAACTGATACTTCTCTCATATTGATGTTTCTCTCCCCCGTCCCTCTCTTCCCCCTCCCTCCTTCCTTCTTTCACCACCCCCCCTTTTTTTTTCTATAAAGCAATAAAAACATATTTTAAAAAGATCAGAACTGTTAATTTATTTAACCGGCCCCCATTTTACTGGGGGCCTAGTAAAGGTTAAATAACTTCTAAGTCAGCCATTCAGACTTTTTTCTTCTTTTCTTCCTCCTTCCTTTCTTTCAGTAGCTTTATTGAAGTATGACTGACAGACAATATACTGTATATAATTAAAGTATATAACCTGATACACTTTGACATATTCATACACTCATGAAGTTACCATAATCATGACAGTGAACATATTCATCATCCTCTTTGTAATCCCTCCCTCCTGTCCCTTCCCACCATCCCTAAGCAATCACTCATTTTTTTTTTTTTTAACCCCACATTTGCTTTTGACATTAGGTTAGTTTGTATCATCAGTATAAATTGAACCATGCAAAATATATTCTGTTGTCTGGTACTTTGACTCGGTATAATTATTTTGAGTCTTAACCTGTTCAGTTTAGTGAATAGAGCATTGGCCCACAGACCAAAGGGTCCAGGTTTGATTCCAGTCAAGGGCATGTACTTTGGATGCACATCTAGATACTCGTATTTTTTAAAAATATATTTTATTGATTTTTTTTACAGAGTAAAAGGGAGAGGGATAGAGAGTTAGGAACATCGATGACAGAGAAACATGGATCAGCTGCCTCCTGCACACCTCCTACTGGGAATGTGCCTGCAACCAAGGTATGTGCCCTTGACTGGAATCGAACCTGGGACTTTTCAGTCCGCAGGCTGATGTTCTATCCACTGAGCAAAACTGGTTTTGGCAATACTCATATTTCTTGAAAGAGTTAATGAGAAAGAAAGTACAGGACTGGCCGGAGCCTGTGTGAAAGACAACCAATACATGTATCTCTCTCACATTGATGTGTCTCTCTCTCTCTCTTTGTCTCTCTCCCTCCCTTCTATTCTCAAAATCAATGAAAAAATGTCCTCAGGTGAGGATTAACAAAAAAAGAAAAGAAAAAGAAAAAAATTATTTTGAGATTCATCCATATTGTTGCATGTGTTAATAATTCATTCTTCTTTGCTGTTGAATAGTATTCCATGTATGGAAATACCACAATTTGTTCATTCATCTGTCAAGGAAGTTGTACCTATTTTTTGAACTTTTTGTTAAATATATCTAATCGTATATAGGTATATTTTTGTTTGAGTCCTGTTACTCAGCAGTGTTTGTGAGGTTCATTTGTTTTGAGTTTAGTTTAATTCATTTACAGTACTATTTAGTAACAAATTGTATAAATATGTCAAAATATAATTGGCACTGTTTACAGAAATTTGGATTGTTTTAAGTTTTTTGCTCTTGCAGATAATATTGCTTTGAATATTTTAAAAAGTATATTTATTGATTTTAGAGAGGAAGGGAGAAGAGAGAGATAAAAACATCAATGATGATAGAGAGTCATTGATAGGCTGCCTCCTGTACGCCCTCCACTGGGGATCGAGCCCACAACCCGGGTACATGCCCTTGACTGGAATTGAACCCAGGACCCTTCAGTTCACAGGCCAATGCTCTCCCTATTCACTGAACTCAACTAGCTAGGGTGCTTTGAATATTCTTGCACATACATCTTGATGTACATATACACATATCCTGTATAATAAAGATATAATATGCAAATTGATCATCACTGCAACACACAAGATGGCCACCCCTGTGTGGACAGAAGATGGCCACCACAAGATGGCCACCAGGGTAGGGCATTTGTGGGTGATCAGGCCTGCAGGGGAGGCCATTGTGAGGGACTGGGCCAGTAGGGAGGGCAGTTGTGGGTGATCAGGCCAGCAGGGGAGGGTAGTATGGGGCAACCAGACTGGCAAGGGAGGGTAGTTAGGGCTGACTGGGCCAGCAGGGGAGGGCAGTTGAGGGTAACCAGGCCTGCAGGGGAGGGAAGTTAGGGGCAATAGGGCTGGCAGGGAAGCAGAGGTTGATCAGGCTGGCAGCCAGAAATGGTTAGGGGCAATCAGGCAGGTTGGCAGGCAAGTGGTTGGGAGCCAGCAGTCCTGGGTTGTGAGAGGGATCCCAGATTAGAGAAGGTGCAGGCTGGCTGAGGGACACACACCAGACCTTTAGTATATTTATATTAGTTGTATGCCTTACAGTAGACTTGCCAGGTCATAGAGTATGCATATGAATACTCTAGTATAAAGAATTTTCCAATGTTCTATATCCACTGAGCCAAACTAGGTAGGGCTCTTCTCATTTTCTTGACATTATCTTTCTCAGAGTAGTTTACATTTTAATGAAATCCACTTTAATGATTTCTTTTACAGGTCATGTCTTTGGTGTTGTATCTAAAAAGACATCACTATACCCAAGATCAGATAGGTTTTCTGCTTTGTTACCCTCTGAGAATTTTATAGTTTTGTGGTTTACATTTTTGTCATTGATTTTCTGCAGTTTTACTAGGGTGTGACTAGGTGCAAATATTGTTTTATTTATCCTCTCAAGGTTTACGGGGCTATATGGATCTATGGTTTGATATATTTTGTCAATTTTGGAAAATACTCCACATTTTATCTCTCTAGGCATTTCTTCTGACACATCTGTTTCCTTTTTACACATATGTTAGACTTTTGCTGTGTCCTTTTCCTTTATTTTTACATTCTTTTGTCTCCTCTCATCTAGTTTAATAATTCTCCTTACCATGTATTGAATTTACTGTTAACATAACTTTTTTCAGATATGGAATTTATATCTTTGTTCAAATTTGCTATGGTTTCCTCCACTTTTTTTTTTTTTAAACAGCAGAAATTTTGTTTTCTCACAGTTCTGGGTCTAGGATGTCCAAAATCTATATTATAACAGGGTTTGGTATCTGGTGGGAGCTCTCTTCTCAGCGTGGCAGATCACTATCTTCTCTCTGTATCTTTAGACGGCAGACAGAGCTGGTTTCCTCCACTTTTAAAAAATGATTTCTGATTCTTTTTGGAAAATTTTTATTTAATCTACTGTCTCCTTAAACATAATACATAAACTCATAATGTCTAAATTTTTTAAATCTTAGCTTTTAGAACATTGCCAATTTGTTCCTCTGTTGGGTTTTGTTAATCATGTCTTGTCTCCTACTAGAGGCCCGATGCACGAAATTCATGAAAGGGGCTTGGACCCTTGCAGTCCCGGCTACCTTGGCTGGCCCTCACAGCCCCTTGCCGCCTTGGCTGGCCCTTGCAGCCCCGGCTTTGTCCCGAAGGTTGTTTGGAAGGTCTTTTGGATGGTTGTTCTCCTGTTCTGTCTAATTAGTATATCAGCTCTTTATTATATAGGATATTATATAGGATGTGCCTGTGGTTTTACAAATGTGTATAAGCATCATGTAGGATCCAGTATCAGGATTTGAAAAGATATGGGTTGCAGTCTCTTTGAGATTTTGTTTATTTATGGTTCATCTTTACTCTTGGAGTCTCAATTTTAAGATTTGGGATTTCCCATAATTCCCCTTGGCCGGTCTCAATCTATAGTTTTGTCTCCCTTGCCCTGTGAGGCTGTGAAAAGCACTGTTCCACTTTTTAGTCTTAGCGGCCTCTTCTAGATGCCCCCAAGGGAAAAGCTGCCCTACATATCTGACTCATTTCTTTGGATATTCTTCACTTGGATCTTGGCCTACTGATTCTTAACTGTCTCTTTAGGTCTCAGATGTCTTTTTGTCACACACTTCTTCCTCTATGTTTTTCTAGTTTTCCTTATTGGGAGGTTTTTGTATCAATGCACTATTTCTGGAAATTGAACTACTTCTTATTTCTTTTAAAAAAATATATATTTTATTGATTTTTTACAGGGAGGAAGCGAGAGGAATAGAGAGAAACATTGATGAGAGACATCGATCAGCTGCCTCCTGCATGCCCCCCACTGGGGATGTGCCTGCAACCAAGGCACATGCCCTTGACCGGAATTGAACCTGGGACCTTTCAGTCCACAGGCCAACACTCTATCCACTGAGTCAAACCAGTTTTGGCCATTTCTTATTTCTTGCTGTTAAAACTTATCCACTAAGATACTAATATTTTTTTATGTATTAACTTGTTAGATGATCAAAGTACTACCATTGTAATATAGTTTATTAAAAGGACAAAAAATTGAAGGACCAGAAAAAAGTCATAGTGCCAGCAGTGAGAGGCAGATACTGTGAATAGTTTCTTTTTGTTGGCCTGTTATGGGTGTGGGGTATGGGAAGAGTTTGGAGATAAGCTTAGTTTGGATAATTTGAATTTGAGGTACTCAAGATATTTAAGTAGAGTTATGCTTAAGGCATTTAGATATTAAACATGATTTGATGCAAGAGCAGTGTGGAGTTCTGGAGTTAGACATTAAAAGCACTAAGTTCAACCTATTAAAGTAAATGTAAGGGTAGTGGTGGTTGTAAGCTGTTCCACTGTTAAGGGTAGCACAGATTGAGAAGGGACAGGGTAATTATAATTACAGAGGTAAGATGGGACTTAGGTTTTGTAGTGTGAAGAAGGCCAATATATACAACAAGTACTATCTCATGTTATATATGTAGGTTATGTGTCTATGGGAAAAGTTTTCTTACCTCATGCTTAAGTGATTTATTTGGTTGGTCTTTCTTTTAAAATATATTTTGATTGATTTTAGCACAGGAGAGGGAGAGAGAGAGAATCACTGATCAGCTGCCTTCTACATGCCCCACACTGGGGATCAAGCCTGCAACCCTTGCATGTGCCCATGACCAGAATGAAACCTGCGACCCTTTAGTCCCCAGGCTACGCTTGATCCACTGAGCCAAACCAGCTAGGACTAATCTTTTTTTTAAAACCTAAAATCCTATAAGCTGAATAGTAGTTACATAAGAAAGTATTATAGTAGGAAATGTTTGTTTAGATCTGATCACAAAACAGATTAAACCTTGAAGTTCAGGATTTCAGACATGCTAATAGTTAATATTTAGTATTGTGCAAAAGACTTTTAATTTCTTGTTCTAGTAAATGTGTATAATAATGAAATCACAATGTTGAAAATAATCAAACTATATTAAGTACACTAAGTAGGTATCCTATATAATAAAAGGCTAATATGCAAATTGTCCCCTCAACCAGGAGTTCTATTGGGACTTCGACTAGCGGGCATGGCCAGCCGGCCAACCACCTGTGGCCCCTCCCCTGGCCAGCTCTGCCCCCAGTCACCCCTCTCACCTTATATTGGGGCTGGGCAGGTGAGCCAGTGATGGGGTGGGCCATCTGGACCCCACCTGTGCATGAATTTGTGCACCGGGCCTCTAGTTAAAAATAAATGACTTTCACACTGAATCAGTTTACAGAGAGAGAAAAAAATACAAGAAGCAGCACTCTTGCGTTTCCTGTTTAAATAACCATTGGTACTAAAGGTAAAAAGAGTGGTGACTTCATGTAAGTTTCGCTGGTGATCTAAATTATTTTAGTTTATATCAGATTAGTTCTTTAAGTAGATGTGCACAAAGGACCAGAAATTCATGACCACATACTTATTTTTAGCATATACTGGAAATTATCTTTTTGTTTCTACAGTTTTAATTGATTGTATTTTGATATTTTTGCTGTGTGTTTGGTAATTAAAATAAGTATTATAATATAGAAATTTTATTTAACAGAGCCACAATAGAAGAGGTGTACTTCAGGTCAATGACAAAACTAGCAAAATCTGCAAGCAATTATTCACAGCTTGGGTGAGTTAATTTCTTTGGAGAACTCTTTTTTATTGCTGATTTAGGCAAAGTTCTTCATAATATTAGATTTCATTGAGGCTATAATAGCTCATAAATGTAAAATATATAATGTACTTATTTATTGACTTGATTGAAAATATAATTGAGCTTACTAAATTACTGAATACAGTCAAAGTACATAAAACTTATTTTTTGCCTTTATTAAATGACATAGTCATTCAGCAGAATAATTTCAAGATTATAAATATTAAGTGTAATGCATATTATTCTAGTTTTCTGTAGGTTCATATTTTCTCTAGCTTCATTTAAATTCTGCTAGATAGTGATCTTTAAAAACTCAAATGATTTGAAATGTTAAAATTTGTTAAAATTGTTTATGATTTTTATAGACTATCATTAAATCTTTTAAGAATTTGTATTGAAGAAGTGTACTGTTTGGAAAATGAATACTACTAATATGTTCAAAATGAGATGTGTTCATACCCATAACAACTCTGGGAAGAATAATTGAATAATTTGAAACATAACAACTCTGGAAGGAATAGTAATCTGATTTAGTTATCTGAAGTTTGGAGATAGGTATTTTAGCTCAGATGTGAAAATAATTTGTGTTACATTTATAAAGATTTTTATAGTGATATTTAGTAAAAAATTTCCTCTGTATATGGGTTTCTGATGCATCTGTGAATCCCCTGAAATTTAATGTAAAGTTTTGGATGGGTATTATTAATTCATTTCTGATGAAGGGGGTCTGTACCAGTTATCAGATTAACATATAGTTTTGTAATTCAAAAAACTGGTTTAGAACGACTATTTTATGAAAGTATTCTCTAGTGTCATTGAATCTAAGTAAAAGTCACCTGACTTTGTGGCGTAGAGAAGAGTTGTACTTTCAGTTCATCCAGATGGTAGTGACACTGTTCATTATGTAAGTGCTGACATATGTATATAACTACTAGAGGCCCGGTGCATGAAATTCATGCATGGGTAGGGTCACTAAGCTTGGCTGGCGATCAGGGCCGATCAGGGCCTTCAGGTGCCAGCCGGTCCTCCCTTCCCTGGTTGCTGGCTGCTGGCTGCCAGCTGCCAGCTACTGACCTTTCTTCGTTTCACGCTGCCTCCTGGTGGCCAGTGCACATCATAGCAAGCGATCACACTCCTGGTCTCCCAGGGGATTGGGCCTAAGCCAGCAGTTGGATATTCCCCTCATAATCCAGGATCCCTCACTCCTTACTGCCCACCTGCTTGCTGCTCCTTACTGCTCTGCTCGCTGCTCCTTAGTGCTGCTGTGGAGGCAGGAGAGGCTCCCACCACTGCTGCTGTGCTCACCAGCCATGAACCCGACTTCTGACTGAGCGGCCCTCTCCCTGTGGGAGTGCACTGACCACCAAGGGTCAGCTTCTGTGTTGAGTGTCTGCCCCTTGTGCATCATAGTGACCAGTTATTCTGGTTGTTCTGCCATAACGGTCCCTTAGGCTTTTGTTATATAGATTCATGTGTATTATTTAACTAGAAAAAAGTTGTATATATCAAACTTTTATAAATAGGATGATATTTGAAATTCCTTAAAGAAACCTGTATTTAAAGAAATCTTAGGTTGAACTGGTTTTCTCTGTAAAGAATCCTTTGGTAAAGTAAAGGGACACTTCTATCTTATCTGGTTTGTGAAATCCAGACTATCATCATGTATCAGGTTTACATGAAGTGTTGCACAAGTCTTTTGATGCTGTTGTAAGTGGATACATTTTCGTGTCTTTTTTTCTTTTGAAATTTTCCATCTACTTGCCAGATTTAGGGCTAATGAGATTTAAAGGTGTGAAATGATATTTAATCAGAACAATCATAAGTGTTTTCTTTTTAAAGTATATATTTATTAATTTCAGAGAGGAATGGAAAGAGAGTTTGAGACATCAGGGATGAGAATTATTGATCAACTGCCTCCTGCATGCCCCCTAGCAGGGATCAAGCCTGCAACCTGGGCATGTGCCCTTGACTGGAATCGAACCTGGAACCCTTTAGTCTACAGCAGTGGTTCTCAACCTGTGGGTCGCGACCCCTTTGGGGGTCGAACGACCCTTTCACAGGGGTCGCCTAAGACCATCAGAAAATGCAGATATTTACATCACGATGCATAAAAGTAGCAAAATTTCATGGTTGGGGGTCACCACCACATGAGGAACTGTATGCTAGGGTCGCGGCCTTAGGAAGGTTGAGAACCACTTGGTCTACAGGCTGACGCTCTTATTCATTGAGCCAAGTTGGCTAGGCCAATCATAAGTATTTTAATAAACCTCTTTGAACTTGTTTACTATTGCTTAAAATGAACATTGTTAGTTAGCTTTCCGGCTGGGTAGGAAATGTAATAATTGGCACAGAGTATATATCAGGATAAGTAATTTCTTTCTCTGTTCTCTTGACTTAGTAATCATTGCTGCTATTTGCTTTTTTAAATTATTATTAGAAATTTTGTCTTAAAGCAGATAATGTTGAAAATATCATAGGGAGTACCTCAGGAAATTATAGGGTAAAATTATTCATAGATCATTCTCTAGTAACCAAATTTAACATTGGCATTTTAAGTACCTCCTAAGCTATTATAACATAGTAAATAATTCTTGGAAGTACTTGAACCTGCTGAAAATATTAAACCCTCAATATTGAGAACAGCTAGTAGGAAAGTGTGTCATGTATCTTGAACTATGTGTGAAAAGGGGACTCTCTTAGTATTTGTTGAAGTATACAGATTATAATGGCCCTCAAAAGGTTTCAGATAATACTTTTAAAATAATCTTATATATATGCCTAATATGCAAAGTGTCCTCTCAAGAGTTTGACCAGGAGACCTGAAATTCGATCGCTCGCTATGATGTGCACTGATCACCAGGGGGCGGCATGGAATGAAGGAAGGCCCCAGCAGCTGCTAGGGACCCTACCTGTGCACAAATTTTGTGCACTGGGCCTCTAGTTCTTACATTATTATTAATTAATGATGGCACTCAAAAATCATATGCAAGTTTTAACTTTTCCATGTTTAAATTCAAAGGAACTTTTATTTCTGATGAAGCATTTAAAAATATTTTTGAATCCTCACCTGGATTTTATTTATATATATATATATATATATATATATATATATATATGTTTGAGAAAGTAGAGGGGAAAAAGGAAGGGGGAGAGAGAGAGAAACATTGATTTGAGAGAGACAGTTGATTGATTGTCTCCTGCATGCGCCCTTGACCAGGGCTGGGGATGGAGCCTGCAACCAAGATACATGTCCTTGATTGGAAATTGAACCTGAGACCCTTCAGTCTACAGGCCAACGCTCTAACCACTGAGCAACCGGCCAGGGCAGTCATTTAATTTTTTATCTTTTTCCTAATTAAAATTGCTGAATGTAACTTTATTAATTCCATTGGTTCTATTTTGGACCCTTAAATTTTTTTTCTTTTAGTAAATTATTTCCATATTTTCTTTCCCTTAGAACATTTGCACCAGTGTGGGATGTGTTCAAAACATCTACAGAGAAATTAGCTAATTGTCACTTGGATCTTGTTAGAAAATTACAAGAATTAATAAAGGAAGTTCAGAAGTATGGAGAAGAACAAGTAAAGTCTCATAAAAAGGTATTAATTTTTTCTTGATAAAGGATTAATTGGTCAGATATTGAGTGCTTTTCAGCTTGATCATTTTTGATGAATTATTTCATATCAAACAGACTAAAGAAGAAGTTGCAGGAACTCTGGAAGCTGTTCAAACCATTCAGAGCATAACGCAGGCCCTCCAGAAATCCAAGGAAAATTACAATGCCAAGTGTGTAGAACAAGAACGTTTGAAAAAGGAAGGAGCTACACAAAGAGAAATAGAAAAGGTAATTATAATAAAAATAAATCCTCTGTGATTTCAAAGTACTGTGTTATATACAAGAATGCATTTAATATTCAAGAATGACCTCAGATTTAAGATGAAGACACTGTACCTCTGAGTATTAGTGATATACTTAAATGAAACAGATAGACTTATAAAATATATTGTGTATGGTAAATAGATTAGCAAATACATAAAAAAGAATGTTTTCTTTTTGTCTGTAGCACTTTACAAGATCCTATCTAATAAAAGAGTAATATACAAATTGACCGTCACTCCAACACCCAAGATGGCCACCCCCATGTGGTCAAAGACGGCTGCCCCCATGTGGACACAAGATGGCTAGCAGGGGAGGGGATTTGAGAGGGATCAGGCCTAAGGAAAGGCAGTTGGGGGTGATCAGGCCTGCAGGGGAGGGCAGTTATGGGTGACCAGGCCTGCAGGGGAGGGCAGTTAGGGGCAATCAGGCCAATCTGGGAGCAGTTAGACGTCAGTCAGGCTGGTAGGGGAGAGATTAGGGGGTGATCAGGCTGGCAGGCAGAAGCATTTAGGGGCAATCAGGCAGGTAGGTTAATGGTTGGGAGCCAGAAGTCCTGGATTGTGAGAGAGGTCCCAGATTGGAGAGTGTGCAGGCTGGGTGGAGGGACACATACACACCTTCCCCCATCTTCCCTCCCCCATGCACAAATTTTGTGTACCAGGCCTTTAGTATATTTATAAAAGATAATTGATGAGATACTGCTTGGTATAAGATTTAACAATGAGGTAAAGCTTTTTGAAGCAAGAAAAGCATAGATACTTGAAGATAAGCTTTATACAGGTCATGGTCAATTTATTGCTGACTTTGAGTACATTTATGTAATATTGTGGTAAAGCACAACCTTTTCCCCACTCATGTTTTAATTAAAAGTAGTTTTTTTTCCCCTCCTTTCAAAACAGTTTAACCATTCATTTGTTTGATGTGATATAGTTTCTAGTGGGAATGAGCCATAGGGAGTGACAATTTTAAAAGCTTTGCATAGTTTTGAAATATCTGTAAAAAAGAAAACCGAATTTTAATCAATAATTAAAAAAGTGTGTATACTTGGGTAGAAATTAGAAGAGAATATTGAAAAATCAAGAGTTGAGAGAATTTAGGTTAATATATTTTCTTTAATGTTGTACAATAAATAAAAATTGGGAGAGGGAGAAAGATGAGTCATAGTAAGTTCACAGTTTTAAAGTATCCTCAATTTCAGACAGCAATTATAAATAAAATGTAAAAATGGAAAACAAAGCAAATAAGAGGGTCCCAAAAGAATGCTATCTCTGTGAACCAGAAATGGAAGAGAAACCTGAGGTGGCATGTAGAGATTGCTTATGCAGGCTTGTTGGACTCAAAAGTCCTAAAATAAGTTAGGCAGTGGATTTTGGCTTTTGTGTGGTAAAAAGGGACTAAATGTTCCATATTTAAGATAATCACAAGGACCAGCAATTACTGGGAAGTTCTCAGAAAACAGGCTCAACAGCTGGAAAATGAACTTGACCTGAAACTGGTTTCCTGCAATAAAATGATGTATAAGTTAGTCACAGCAGTGTCCGAGATGGAAGACATGGCGGGTATAGCTCTGACACAACACCCTTTTTAAATGGATCAAGCCAAGACAGTGTTTGAAACAATGGCAATTGAGATTAAATAAGCTTTTTTGGCAAAGCTTACAGGAATAAAAGATAAAACGGTAGAATACGTCACCAATGTGGCTGTCCCCTCCTGAAATGCAGCACTGATGCATGCATTACAGAGACATAGATATTGCAGGATTATACACATGAATTCCATAAAACCAAAGCAAACTTTTTGACAGTATGGGAAAGGGAGAAGCTCATGGGATTAGTACAAAAGGATATTGAGTCATATAAAAGTGGGTCTGGAGTAAACAGAAAAACAACTATTTTTTAAAAATTTTATATATTTTTCCTTTTTTATCTAATTTATTGGTGTTGACACTGGTTAACAAACTATACAGATTTCAAGTGCATAGTTCCACAACATATCATCTGTACACTGTATTGTGTGTTTACCTCCCCAAGTCAAGTCTCTTTCCATCATCATTTATCCCTTCTGTACTCTCCTCCACCTCTCACCATCCCTCTTACCCTTGGCAGTCGCCACAATGTTGTTCATGATCATGAGTTATTTTTCTCTTGTTTTGTTCAATCTCTCCACCCTCTGCCACCAAACCCCTGGATCACCTGTCTCCTCCCCTTTCCTTCTCCCTTCCTTCCCTTCCCCAGTTGTTAACCTGCTCTGTATGAGTCTGTCTCTTCTAATTTTGTTTCTTGGTTCATTAGATTCCACATGAGTGAAACTATATGGTACTTGTTTTTCTCTGACTGGCTTATTTCACTTAACATACTGCTCTCTAGATCCATCCATGCTGTCCCAGAGAGTAAGATTTCCTTCTTTTTTATAGCTGAGTAGTCTATTTTATAAATGTATGGCTACTTTTTCTTTTTAAATTGATGTTAGAGACAGGAAAGGAGAGAGAGATGGAAACATCAGTGATGAAAACAAATTATCTGTCAGCTGCCTCCTGCATGCCTCCTCCTGGGGATCGAGACCATAATCCAGGCATGTGCCCTTATGGGGAATCAAATCATGACTTCCTCGTTCATGGATCATCTCTCAATCACTGAGCCACACTGGCTGAGCATGACTGCTTTTTTATCCACTCATTTACTGATGGACACTTGGCCTGCTTCTAAATCTTGGCTAACTGTAATAATAAAAGTATAATATGATAATTAGACTTGATGTCCTTGGAGACGACCTACCGGATAAAGCCAGGGCTGCGAGGGAAGCCCGGGTCCTGGGTGTCAGAGGGAAGCCAGTGCCAGCAGCTGGATGAAGAAAGGCCTACTCTTGCATGAATTTCATGCATCGGGCTTCTAATTATAAATAACACTGCAGTTAACATAGGGGTGCATGTAGTCTTTCAAATTAGTGTTTCAGTTTTTTTCATATAAATCCCAGAATGGAATTGCTGGGTCATAAGGCAGTTCCATTTTTAATATTTTGAGGTAATTCCATACTGCTTTACCCAGGGGCTGCACCAGTTGCATTCCCAACAGTGCATGAAAGCTCCCTTTTCTCTACATTCTCCCCAATACTTGTTGTTGGTTGATTTATTGCTGATAGCCATTCTGACGGGTGTGAGGCTACCTTATTGTGGTTTTAATTGTCATTTATCTGATGATCAGAGATGTTGAGAATCTTTTCATATGTCTATTGGTCATCTTTATGTCCTCATTGGAGAAGTGTCTATTCAGGCCCTTTGCCCCATTTTTTTATTTTTTTTTATATTTATTTATTTATTTATTTATTTTTTAATTAAATCTTTATTATTCAGATTATTACATTTGTTTCTCTTTTTTCCCCTCCATAGCACCCCTCCACCCAGCTCCCACCCTCCCTCTGCCCTTAGCTCCCTCCCATTGATCTCATCCATAGGTGTATGATTTTTGTCCAGTCTCTCCCTGTACACCCTTCACCCCTTTCCCCCTAA